>JAVIWC010000138.1:0-15539 GCA_031894815.1 Creontiades dilutus
CTCTTCTTTAATTGTAGTCTTAGAGAACTTTGACGCAGAGAGCGACAATGACAAATCTGCATATAATAAGAATAAGAAGAAGACTTCTCATATTTCTTATACTTCCGAGTCCACTCGTAGGTATGTTCTGCTTTCGGGAGATATAAACAAAAAGAAAAAGTTCTCCAACGTTTATTATGTAAGTGATTTACTGGCTTTCTAATCATTGTTTTCACTTGAAATTTGGAGGAAATTTGGACTTATAAGGTACCCTAGTTTACATGTACTAGCAAACTTTAAATACTCCCAAAAATACCACTTTCGTTTTTTTGGCGACTAAGTTAAAAAATATTAAAAAGGCAAAAAAATCACTTTGAACGAATATCGTACAAAAAATGTTGAAATAATTATTTCATTAAACAATTCATATTGTCGTTGAGGGTATGTAAGAACTCATAAACAGAAGGAGTGTTTAATTTTGTTTTCTTGAGATAGCTCTCTGAGGGCGTTGCTTCTTTATTAGGGATTGTGCGGTTTGGGGTGTAGATGGTCCCCTATGAGTTTTATGACCCCCGGATCAATAGTAGCCTCTGCGCTTGCGCAAACGTGAAAACCTTGTTACGCGCATAACTCCGGGAGTTCTTGACCAATTTCGATGAAATTTCCAGGGTTTGTTCGGTTTGATGTGTAGATGGTCCCCTATGAGTTTCATGACCCCCGGATCAATAGTAGCCTCTGCGCATGCGCAAACGTGAAATCCTTGTTACGCACATAACTCTGGGAGTTCTTGACCAATTTCGATGAAATTTTCAGGGATTGTTCGGTTTGATGTGTAGATGGTCCCCTATGAGTTTCATGACCCCCGGATCAATAATAGCCTCTGCGCATGCGCAAACGTGAAATCCTTGCCACAAGCATAACCCCGGGAGTTCTTGACCGATTTTGATGAAATTTTCAGGGATTGTTCGGACTTATCAGGTATATTTTATAGTTTGTTCAATTGTTGAACATGCCTACCTTTATTTTCTCAAGTTATGCTCCTGCATAATAATAAATTTACCCTAATTCAATATTTACTTCGCCTAATTGAACGAAGTTCTTTAGTAAATAATAAGTAAATTTTCAATCTTCTCTTGAAGACGCTTGTTGAGTGGCAATACCTTAATTCAGAAGGGAGGCCATTAAACAGCTTGGTTCTTCTACATCAGGGGTCTCCAAACTATTTGCCCCAAGGGCCGTATCATAATGTGAAGGTGGTGGAGCGAGCCAACAGAGAAGTACCTGAAAATTTTGAAAATTAGACTCTTGAAAATAGTGTTTTTAAGCACTCCTAGATTTGTTTGACAAATTAAAAATTAGGCTTAGTATTAGCCCAAACAATTAGTTTTTCGTGATTGTATTTTTCAAAATTTCAATTGAATTTTCAGAAGTGGAAAATCGTGAAAGTCAGACAATTGAAAACAGGGTTTTTAAACACTTCTAGACGAATTGGGCAAATTCAAAATCAGGCCTAATATAGGAATCAAAAATTGGTTTTTAGTGATTGAATAAAACTTTTAATTCCATGATTATTAGTTTTCCATCGTTTAATAAGAAATAATGACAATTTCAGAAGCAGTTAAATACTTGGGTTTGACACTTGACTCCAAATTAAACTGGAATAAACACATAGAAAAGAAGAAAGAAGAACTTAAAATCAAGTACAGAACGATGTATTGGCTAATGGGAAGGAATTCCATCTCTCTCTTCACAACAAACTGCTTATATATAAGCAGATCCTTCGCCCTATTTGGACCTATGGGATACAGATCTGGGGCTGTGCCAAGAAATCAAATATTAAGAAAATCCAAATACTGAATACAGAATAAAATACTGAGAAGTATAGTTGGAGCCCCTTGGTACATGCGAAACGATGATATTCATCGAGATTTGAGGATGGAGACAGTCTATGAAATTATTGCAAAATACGCAAGGAAGCATGAACATCGCCTCCACAAACACGTGAACCCGGAGATGCTCTACGTTTTGGACAACGAAGGTGAAATCCGACGTCTCAAGCGAAACAAACCACTGGATTTAGTTGTGCTGCGTGAATAGAAGTGCAATCGAACTCAGTGCTAATTAATTGAGCTATATAATAAAGGGCTAGATTTTGCTGTAAACCTACCCTCTTGGAGTGTACCTTTATTGATATGTAAAATTGCTAGATGAAATGTATTTGATTTTTCACAAGTAAATCGGTGAAAAATTTCAACTTCTGGGGGTTTTATCGATTGCGTTTCAATGAGCCGAGCGTGAAATGAAAGCTCAGTTCCCCCGGCGGCTTAATTAATCAAAAGGACAGGTGGTAATAATGACTTCCCGGCCAGTCCGTATATCTGTAAATCGTCCGTTATCGGAGATGCGAAAATCCGTCGTGGAGAGGTCCGCCCCATGCGACGCTCCCACAATGTGTCTGCCTTGTGTGAGAATTGTTGCGATGAGCCGATTGCTCAATGAGATCCCACCTGCCGCCTCCGCGTATCGGCGTTGATTGCGCGATCGGAATCTCTTACCGTCGCAGTATGACTACTACAGTTCCAGGTTCTTGTGAATTTAAGGGGACATCAAATTTGCACGGAAGAAAACTTGGTAGTGAGTTGCGAAATTTTGGAACATTTGAATATTTTTTCTTCAAGATCATACATTCATTGAAATAAACACAAAATAGAATGCATTGCGATATACGTCATTAAAAGGATCACAAGTAACATTTACAAAGAAATTATTTACTAAAAGACAAAAAAAAAAAAAAAAAAAAAAAAAAAAATACAATAAATGAAATGAAATCTCTCTACTCTTGGCATGACCAACAATGCAACTTATGAATGTTACTCTCCCTTCTGAGGAAAACCTCGTATGGGGGAGGAGTCACACATCCACTGTATGGGTAAACTGGGTGAAAAAAAAGGAATGAAAATACAAATTAAACTAGTTCATAATAATTACATGAAGAGTACATGGGAAGAATGATACATGTCAATAAAACTTGATTCGAAAAAACCATTATTAATGTTTCAAAA
The DNA here is from genome assembly GCA_031894815.1 of Creontiades dilutus. NCBI lineage: Eukaryota > Metazoa > Arthropoda > Insecta > Hemiptera > Miridae > Creontiades > Creontiades dilutus. The sequence continues at coordinate 3,042 of JAVIWC010000138.1, forward strand.
CTCTTGGAGACAAGGGTATAATCAAAATTCAAAAGATATAAACTTGTAAAAACTTTACAACTTTTCAATAATCAACTGACGTGAAAAAAATGAAATAGTCATTTTCGTTCTTCTGAAAAAAATTGGACAACAATCACTTTTCCCTACATTTCATAACCAATGAGCACTTCTTCTCTGACAAAACCTTCCTCGTCATTTCCATTCTTGTTGTTTGGTCCTTTCTCTTTGGGTCTCTCTATTTTAGAAAGACTTGTGTAAAATTGTTGGGATGATGATTAATCCAAAAATTTCTTGGGAAACTGCGAAGCATCGTGTTTTGCTGCTTTCTTGGGGATGATTGCGGTGTTTTTCATCTTCAATTGTTCCTCTCCCCGTGAAGGCTTGGATGTGGAAGCTCTTCGATGGGAATTGATCCAGAAAGAGAAGTAAGGTCGAACGTGCCAAAATAGGTGTTTTGAAGGAAATGTTTGGCTCATAATTGTTTATGTAAATACCTTAACAGGCTGAGGAATGGGCATTTCATGCCGTAAAACCCAGATAGGACTTATCAGTCCTATTGTAAAATTCAATTTCTCGAGCACAGTCAATGACTATGATTGCGAAATCCTCGGGCACTTACGTGCAAAGCACTCATTTCATTGAAACTGAATGAATTTATCGAGAAACATAAACAAATGGGCCGGGAAAAACAATGAATCAAGCTAAAAAATCAATGAACTGTTCCTGTCACTCATAGACTGTCCATGAACGCTCCTGCCCCAGGGAGGAGGTCCCAGGACAAGAACCATTTTCCCTTGTACTCTTAAAGGCTAAACATCCCGGCCCTCTAATTTGATTCTAGCCCAACAGATAGCAGCACCTATGCGGGCATATTTAGTTCCCTAATTTCTCGGCCAGTTTTCATAATATTTTATCAATAAAAGCAGTTTTGTGTTCAGTAAGTTTTTAGAATTCACGCTACTGAAAAATAAATTTTTAATTTTTGTAAATAAAAATTTTTTGAAGTGAAAATTAACTTTACAAACTTTAATTATGAAATCGCAGGTAGTCATTTTAAAGAGCTAATTTTTTCATTAATTTTACAGTTTTTAAACTAAAAATCGGTCAATCCATTCGATCGTAATCCTTTTTTCATTATATCGCAATATTTACCTCCAGGCGCGGTGTTGCCACTCCGCGCGGGGTCGGTAGCTAAAAGCGATAGGCATCGGGAGGTGAGTGGGACCGACCGCCGGGTTCCGTCCCCACTTCAAAACTCCCGAGCGAGATCCCCTACAAGCATTTGTAGTATAAATACCGTACGTCCGGTTGTATTTACTTGCTGAATTGTTCGCAACTGCTGAAAATCGCTGATTCTGAACGGCCAGGTTACGTTTCTTGCTATAAGTTATTTATGCTTCGTTCCTTCTTGTAATATTATCAAGTGAAATTATCAGTGCGTATAATTGAAATATGTTGCTGCGCCGCATTCGGATAATTAGAAATTAATTACCTACATAAAGTTATAGTTTGATGTGATTAATTACTATTTATCATTCCACGGTTACTATTGACGTGCCTCGTGTAGCCCTAAATTTATAGTTAGGCTTAACGTTGGTTAACTTCTGAAAACGTCCTCACTTGAATTCATATTGTTGAAAGATTTCCTTCAGATGAAAATTTGAGAAAAAAATTGATACATGGATGGATGGATGGATGGTTTTTGTGTTCTAACACTTCAAAGAAGATGACCGACCGATCGCCGTTTCATAGCAAAATGAAAAAAGGAACCCTGCCGTCAGTTTGCGATGCATATATTTAGTTAATTTTCGGTTGACAGTATATGAGGAGCTTACTTTCAAAAAGGCACATATCCAAATCTGGGAGAAAACGTTTTTTTCTCAATTTTCTATCTCTGAATATGTGTTGGATCAGATCCCCCTATCATTTCCGAACAAACCAGAACACATCCACATCAAATCCGGGGCTAAAGTTATGTGTTTGCATCGAAAGGTAACAAATCCGTCCCCTACATTTTGCTTCCGAGTCTACCAAGGTAGCGGAAGCATTGTTTTCACTTTCGGAATGTGAGTCTCCGAAATCAAAAATTCCACTCGCATTTTGCGTTTTAGACCTTTCTGAACAATTTTGGTTCCGTGTCTGTCTGTCTGTCTGTCAGCAAATCCTTGTTACGGGCAAAACTACACGAAGTTATAGTCCGATTTTGATGAAATTTTCAGGGATTGTGCGGGTTGGGGTGTAGATGGTCCCCTATAGGTTTCATGACCCCCGAATCAATAGTAGCCTCTGCGCATGCGCAAACGTGAAATCCTTGATACGCGCATAACTCCGCGAGTTCTTGACCAATTTCGATGAAATTTTCAGGGTATATTTTATAGTTTGTTCAATAGTTGAACATGCCTACCTTTATTTTCTCAAGTTATGCTCCTGCATAACAATAAATTTACCCTAATTCAATATTTACTTCACCTAATTGAACGAAGTTCTTCAGTCAATAATAATTTTCAATGATCTATACAGTCATGTTATGGATACGAGGAAGCTATGTGCCACACCCACTTGGCAGACGTTTTTTTTTCAGTGCCTTGCAGTCGAAATGGCACATATCCTCCGAATTTCGTCAGGCGATAAGTCGTGGGTTTTCAAAAAGGCACATATCCAAAAAGAAGCATTGCGCCTTCGTCTTGACGTTGAATATTTACACAAGACTCGATAAATGGCAGGCATGACAAATGGAAATATGGAGTCAGGTAAAGTTTTCAATAAAACCTACAGAATGGAGAATGAATTCTTTCTTTTTCAAAAAGGCACAAATCCATGAGTTTTGATCAAAAGGGCACATTTCCAAAATGAAAATGGATATACAGCCTCGTGTTTTGGAGAAAATTGATTCATATTCTGAGGCATCTTCATCTATGCCTTCTCACACACAACTCCGATGAGAAACTGCAGAAAAACATCTCCACTAATCTGCAAATCGTTTTTTTCACTTCCTGAACATTTTGTCTGAATGGATATGTGCCTGTTTGAAAGTATGCTCCTCATATATACTGTCAACCGAAAATTAACTAAATTATTTGGTTAGGTATAACAATAAGCCACCTATAGGCACGTTTCTATGCGCCTATACATCACGGCGGCTGTCAAACATGTACGGTGTACTTACACCGTGGAGAGAGTTCACTAGTATTAGCACTGTCATACAGGGTGTATCAGATAAGGAGCGCAGTATTTCACCTACGTATTTTAAAACCAATTTCCAACAAAGAGATTTTTTTTATCCCTCTTAGTTTTTGAGTTATTCTACTTCTAAGATTTTTTTCGTGTTTTCGACCTTGTCTCAGCAAAACGGCTATAACTCACATACAGTATTATGTAAAGTAGGAGTTGAGGATATCGTTGGAAAGTGCGTTAAATATCCTATCTTTCAAGCGCCAAACCGATTTTGTTTGCTCACATCAAGTTGGTGAAAAATTACCTCACCATTAACTACCTTTACCTGATGAGGTGCCTGTAGCTTAAAAAATACGCCAAAAGGTCAGCTTTCGAATGATATATATAAAAAAAAATGTTACCATTTTATTTGGTCGAGAAAGCTTCAGTTGAATGCAAAAAAACAGCGTAGCAAGTCGAGGTTTTTACGCTTGATATTGGGTTTCAAATAAGTACCTATGCATTTTTACTAATGCAATTAATCTGTTATATCTTCTAAGGTGCAGTTTTAAATTTGTGCAAGCATTTTCTAATACGTAATTACAGTAAATTTCCAAAATGGCCTCCATTTTGTGGAATGCATATATGTTTCCTTTTGCTTTTGGCGTCAACAGCACTTCGAAGCTCTCTTCGGTTTTGTTTCATTTGATCTCCGCAATCCATTATTCTTTCGAATCAATCCTGACGTCCATAAGCGGATTTACGGGGTGCTGGCACCCCCAGATTTTTAAATTTTAAAAAAAAAAAAATTTATATTGTATTTTTGTAATAATATTTTTGTTTTAGATCTAATTTTTTATATTACAATAAACTTTTTTAACAAGTTAGACGTAAGTATGCAAGTCTTGTAATCGAAAGAAACGACTATTTTTTAAACAAAATTGAACTATTTTTAAACATAATGCTTTTAAAAAATCGTTCTACGTATTTTTCTTCATGTTGAGTGGAAAGTTATTTTTCTTTTGACGTCCATCATGACGAACAGGGGGTTTCAGTTTCTGACCTGTTTTTAAAGTTGATGTTCGTCCATCCCATTGCTGCTCGAGTTTAGTGGGCCGATACCCGTTCATTTGGAACCAGAGATTCATTCTCTCCATCAGAGGCGTATCATCAGGATTGATACGAGAGATCATCCCATCAAAAGAATAAAGGATTGCGGAGATCAAATTAAACAAAATCGACTAGAGCTTCGAAGTGCTGTTGATTGAATTTACTGTAATTACGTATTAGAAAATGTTTGCACAAATTTAAAACTGCCCCTTCAGAAAATAAAACAGATAAATTTTGTTAGTAAAAATACATAGGTACTTATTTGAAACCCATTGCCAAGCGTAAGAACCTCGACTTGCTTCGCTGTTTTTCGTATTCAAACAAGGTTTTCTAGAACAGATAAAATATTTAAAAATTTTTTTTAATACCATTCGAAAGCTGACCTTTCGACGCATTTTTAAAGCTACAGGAACCCCCTCAAATGCAGATTAGAGTAGAGTACTGATGGTCCGAAAAACCTTTTTTTCAAATATTCTTGAAATTTACTTTGTAAAGTAATTTTTTGCCAATTTGACGTGAGCAAACAAAATCGGTTTGGCGCTAGATAGGAAATTTAACGCACTCTCCAACGGTATCCTCAACTCTTACATTACATAATACTGCATGTGAGTTATAGCCGTTTTGTTGAGTGAAGATCGAAAACACGAAAAAAACGCTGCAAATTCTTTCACTGGGGTTTATTATTCAAATGGCTTGCGTTCATGATTTGAATTTCTACTAAGCTTTGGAGTGTGCGTGTTTCACAGGATAGAGAGATTATTGAATTTCAGGCACACAAATATGATCAACTGATCAATCCAAATAGGTATTTTGGTTGAGAACAGATTTACGTGCTCTATGCATATCTCCTGAAATTCAATAATCGCCGTATCCTGTGACACTCCAAAGCTTAGTAGAAATTCAAATCATAAACGCAGGCCAGTTGAATAATAAACCCCAGTGAAAGAATTTGCAACGTTTTTATAGTCTATGCCATCAGTTTTTTGTGAAGACAGCGCACTCTTTCCTTATTAAAACTTCAACCATTACTATAAAATAATAGATAAGGTTACAATATTTCTAACATGGTCAAGATTTCTGTGTTCTTAGTTGATATTATTATTGATAAAACTCAACTGAAAGCTGAACTAGTTGAATACAGTATTACATAGGTTCAAACACAAAACAAGGGTAGTGACAAACTATTACTCAGTATATTCGCGACATGGACTTGATCAACTGATCAATCCAAATACGTATTTTCGTTGAGAACAGATCTAAGTGCTCCGTGCATATCTCCTGAAATTCAATAATCGCCGTATCCTGTGACACTCCAAAGCTTAGTAGAAATTCAAATCATAAACGCAGGCCAGTTGAATAATAAACCCCAGTGAAAGAATTTGCAACGTTTTTATCGTCTATGCCATCAGTTTTTTTGTGAAGACAGCGCACTCTTTCCTCATTACAACTTCAACCATTACTATAAAATAATAGATAAGGTTACAATATTTCTAACATGGTCAAGATTTCTGTGTTCTTAGTTGATATTATTATTGATAAAACTCAACTGAAAGCCGAACTAGTTGAATACAGTATTACATAGGTTCAAACACAAAACAAAGGTAGTGACAAACTATCACTCAGTATATTCGCGACATGGACTTGATCAACTGATCAATCCAAATACGTATTTTCGTTGAGAACAGATCTAAGTGCTCCGTGCATATCTCCTGAAATTCAATAATCGCTCTATCCTGTGGAACACGCACACTCCAAAGCTCAGTAGAAATTCAAATCATGAACGCAAGCTAATTGAACAATAAACCCGAGTGAAAGAATTTGCAGCGTTTTTATAGGTGAATTGAATTTTTTATTTCAGAGAGATTTTTGACAGAAAACTCGGTGTTTGAACGTGGAAAAACGTTAATTTTTCAAACGAGATCAGCGTTTTGGCATGAAATAGTGCCTGTGTTGTTGGATGAAAATGATGGGACGAAGGGGAAATAACCAAGTAATTTTTCTCGCTGAATCGAATGAAAACATTTCCAAAACTCTCCAAATTATTAAAATAACGTTTTTAACGTTTCATTTTGTTGAATTTATCTTATTAGAATCTTGGATATTTTCGTACTGTAAGTTTTTGAAACATAATTCAATTGAAAATCATTGAAAATACACAACGAAGGCAATATAGACGAAGAACGGTAAATCTCGACAGAAGCGGGTTAACCTACAAAGTGTCCGCCGTTAACGTTACAAAGTGTAACGTAAACAAATGTTAACGGATTGCGCGGAGAAAAAGCGATTTGAAAATCATATCACGCGGCACGAGGGCTTGCCGCGACAAACTCAACTAGCGCGGTACAATTCTATAGAACAGCATAGTTTGATCGCTTATAGAACAGATCGCATTGGTGGCCCGCTCGCTCGCGTTCGTTTATCACATATGACCCTGACGCGTCTGCGGCTGGTGACTTCTTCATGTAGGTATATGTACATAGACGGGCGCGCCGCGCTGTGGGAGAGTTTTCTCTCAAGAGGCGCGGCAGGCGCCCAGCGCCCCTGTACCTATACCGTTGCCCATATAGGAGGGACCCAGCGCCCCTGTACCTATACCATTGCCCATACAGGGGGGACCCTGACCGCAGGGGCGAAAACCCCTTCCCCGCCGGCAGGTGGTAACACCACAGCGGACCCTTTAACTCGGCTGACTTTCCCTCATTAACACCAGTAAAGCCCCTTTCAATCTCCCCCTCTTGACGCAAGAAGTTTTAGTTGTTTTTGTGGAAAGATGTAATTTTTTGTAAGATTCAAAATGTTCTCATCGTTCTGAGGAAAACCAGTCTAAATTTCACAATAATCGGTTCAGGAACACCTTATCAAACAAGTGTGTGGCCGTATTGCAAAAGTGTAATAAATTGCAAATAGTATAAATTCAAATCATGAACGCAAGCCAATTAAATAATAAACCCCAGTGAAAGAATTTGCAGCGTTTTTTTTATTGAACCTCAATACCCCCCCCCCCCCCCCCCACAATAAAAACATCTATGATCTATCAAGTCCTTTAGCACTCGTATTGCGTTAAAACTTCCCCAAATCCAAATATAAACGATGTAGCCAAAGGTAGACTGATGTAGAGGAGGCACACAAATATCATCAACTGATCAATCCAAATAGGTGTTTTGGATGAGAACCGATTTACGTGGTCTATGCATATTTCCTGAAATTAAATAATCGCTCTATCACCTGTAAAACACGCACACTCCGAAGCTTAGTAAGATTCAAATCAAGAACGCAAGCCAACTGAATAATAAACCTCAGTGAAAGAATACTTGTTTACCCCAGTAATAATATTGAATAATAAATCCCAGTAATAATATTGAATAATATTTACCTATATATTATCAGCGTTTCATGCACATCAGAATGCTTCAACCCGTGTATCGGCTATAAACTACGAGTATCCACATCGGCTATCACTCCAGTATCCACATTTACTACAACTCGACGCTATCGGCCAGACATCACTAGGTTACAAACAAACTTTAATAAACCAAAAAACGCAAATGTTGGCACCATAAATCGGGCCATAGATCGCGAATGGTTCGACCTACGGACGTGGGGAGGGTCCCATGCGATTCCTCATGGTATGTTCTTCAAATAGGTAAATATTTAGGCCGATTCGGACGGACCTGGGGAGGGCCTCATTCGATTCCTCGTGGAAAGTCCTTCAAAAAAAGTCCAAATTTAGGCCGCCTTGACTTTTTTTGAGGTTTTAAGGGATTTGACAAAACTTTGACAACCCTTAAAGGGCATTTGAAATTAAGTGAGAGAAGTTAGAAATTTTTTATCTTATATTTTTTATGGGGTTATCTTTGATGGAATTTAATTCGAATCTGGAATAAAAAATAGGGATTCTCATTTGAAATAAGGAAGTTAGTGTAGACTGAGCACGTGCGCAAGAGTGCGCACACGTAATTCGTTGAATCCTCGTCAGAAATCATTGGACACGTATTTTTTGGATTTTCAAATAAACTGTTTGTATTGAAAATAAAAGGGGTGTTGATGTTAGATCAACTGATCAATCCAAATACGTATTTTCGTTGAGAACAGATCTAAGTGCTCCGTGCATATCTCCTGAAATTCAATAATCGCCGTATCCTGTGACACTCCAAAGCTTAGTAGAAATTCAAATCATAAACGCAGGCCAGTTGAATAATAAACCCCAGTGAAAGAATTTGCAACGTTTTTATCGTCTATGCCATCAGTTTTTTTGTGAAGACAGCGCACTCTTTCCTCATTACAACTTCAACCATTACTATAAAATAATAGATAAGGTTACAATATTTCTAACATGGTCAAGATTTCTGTGTTCTTAGTTGATATTATTATTGATAAAACTCAACTGAAAGCCGAACTAGTTGAATACAGTATTACATAGGTTCAAACACAAAACAAAGGTAGTGACAAACTATCACTCAGTATATTCGCGACATGGACTTGATCAACTGATCAATCCAAATACGTATTTTCGTTGAGAACAGATCTAAGTGCTCCGTGCATATCTCCTGAAATTCAATAATCGCTCTATCCTGTGGAACACGCACACTCCAAAGCTCAGTAGAAATTCAAATCATGAACGCAAGCTAATTGAATAATAAACCCCAGTGAAAGAATACTTATTTACCCCAGTAATAATATTGAATAATATTTACCTATATATTACCAGCGTTTCATGAATATCAGAATGCTTCAACCCGTTTATCGGCTATAAACTACAAGTATCCACATCGGCTATCACTCCAGTATCCAGATTCACTACAACTCGACGCTATCGGCATCACTAGGTTACAAACAAACAGCAATGAACCAAAAAAACTCAAATGTTGTCGCCATACATCGGGAATGGTTTGACCTACGGACCTGGGGAGGGGCTCATTCGATTCCTCATGGTATGTTCTTCAAATAGGTATAAATTTGGGCCGCTTCGACTTGCTTTGAGGTTTTTAGGGATTTTACAAAACTTAAAGGGCATTTTAAATTGAGTGAGAGAGCTGGCTCAAGAATTGGGGAGTCGTCGGACCAGGATGGATGTTTCCTGAAACTTTCAGATCTTTTGCTCCAGCCGTTTGGGAGAAATCTTGCGTACGGCGTGCGGACGGAAAATTCAGATTCGGATTCTACACCCTTTGAAACGTAAACCATGAAATTTTCTGGGTGGGTTAGAATTTTTTTTTTCCGGAGCGATTACAATGGTTTATTATTGAATAATAAACCAAAAGGAAGAGTTCTTTGGGCAGCATTTTTGTAGCACATTAAATTGGTTCAATTTAAAACAATTACATAAAACTTCACTAAAAACGGCTAAAAATCAAGAAATTTATATTTGTTTAGCTGAATATTACTAAAAGAAAGTTGATTAAACATGAACTTGGACAATTAAAAATGTACGCCACAAAATTTTTCTGAAAAATGTACTTGAATTTCAATAACGGCTTGAAATTGATCCACAAGTTTATTTTTACGTTGGAATATTACTAAGAAAAAATTAATTTGCTATAGATTTATAATTAACATTACCTTTGTTCCTAAAGTGCTCAAACTTCATAACAATTTAACATAAATTTATTCGTAATACCTACGATCATTTAAGAAAATTCGCTTATACGATCATGCTGCATGAGTGACATTTTTCTGATCGTATCAAATACAGCAGATGATCCAATAACTTTGCGTAATAGTTTGTAGGGTTTATCTGAAAATGGTGTTCAAGCTCTTCAACTGTGTCAGATAAAGATGTTATTCATATTTGTAAAATTGAGGAACAAAAAAAATTTAGGTGCAAACAGACCACAAAACCATCAACAGCGTATTCGGCGGCATTTACAATCTTTTTATTAAAACGGTGCATTGGGAAGATTTTTTTTTTTTTTTTTTTTTTATAACACTGAACACTGAAAAAGTGAACTCCGCAACAATCACAGCGAAGAACGATTCTAACGAGCTGAAGACGTGCGATCAAATAGGCCCAATGTTCCGCGGGAAAGAAGGTGTGGCGAGTGGCGGGCCTTCCTAGCGCTCACTCTTCACACGAAGCGAAAAATTGCAACGTCGCACGTCGGCAGCCGCCAGGCGCTGAGATAAATATTCAAAAAATGATTCCGATTGATTGAGTTGACCGATTTTCAATATTTAAACGGCAATATTTTTTTTAATTTATGCTCTACAAAATGACTACCTGTTTTTTTTTAAATTTTTATTTTACAATAAAGTTACAAACAAAAAAAACGTTATTTTAAATATTAAAAAAAAAATGGATAAGTAGCGTGAATTTAGTACTAGTCTAGTTTACAAATCAAGTTTTACATCAAAAAAATTCGTAGTCGTAACCGAGAAATCAGGGAACTACTTTTGGCTCATTTTGGTGCTGCTCTGTGGCGGCGCATTCTGAAACTATTTCCGGGATGTTTAGCCTTCAATTTTAATTTTCCGCAATGTAACTAGTTGATTTTTTCTTTGTACAAAATTCAAAGGATTTTTGACTCTCCACGCATCACGGAACGTAGTTCCACAGCGTGAGGTTATTTCTAATATTTAAGAGCGTTTGAATTTATTAATATTTTTTTAATTTCCTAAGGTATATTTCTATTGTTTTGTCCATGCTGTGATTTTATGGAAATAGATTCCTATTCATTCATTCCTTCAATTCCATATATTCTCTAATTGTAAGTCATTGAACAGTTTTGCACCACGGTATAGACAGGATCGCTGGCCAGCCGTAGTTAGGCGAAAGGGGTTCCTAAAGGATTTCGCATCCCCGAGTGTTGGACATAATAATTTGATAATATGATCCGGTGAGGATATATTTATACGTCTCAATCAATGTGGCCGTATTCACGGTAGTAGCGAAAGTCAGGACTCGAAACAAACTAAACAGTTCCGTTGAAGGGAATCACTTGCACTTTTTAAAAAGGATTTTCATCAAGATTTTGAACAATTATGAGAGGTTTGAGTATAGAACGATTTGCTCCTCACGCCTCGGATGGGTCAACTAATTTGGAAGTAGTAGCATACCAAGATCTAGCGGTGCCAGGCGAAACTATGATTTCCCGGTTTCATTCAATATCAAGTTAACCACGCTACCTTCAAAACTACTAGAGTGACGAATTCAAAACTCCGACATTCTTTAACCATGGTTAGGGATTGTTGGTGAAGCTTAGCCCTAAATTGTGACACCACTTGTTAGAAAACTGGAATTTACTCTTCCGTCCAACAAAATCTGCTATATGTTCTAATCGCGCTTATGAAATTAATGATTACAAAGATACTTCAGGAGAAACGAAATGGATAGCAGTGACGTCATTTAGGTGACTTGCCACATGCCACTTCATTCGCTCCCTCTCGTGTGGGTCGTTGCATGCGGCAGCAATGATAGGCGGTCACGTGACCGGCAATGGGAAAGGGATGTGGGGCTTGCTATTCAGTCATTTGGCGGAGGCGAGGGGGGTCGGCCTGCCGCCAAAGGGGTTTCGGACAAGGTGCATCCTGAAGGCGGCCGAGCCACGGGCCCCGATGGGAAGTCGGTTTCAATGCTGGAAGAGTCGTATCCGGCTTCACCGCAGTCAGTACGAGACGGGCAGCATCTGGGATGCTTACGGTGGGAGAGTGAATGAGAATGGTGCTCGTAATGCTGGGACCAACTTGTCAGATTTGTCGCAGTTCAATGGTTCCCATCATTCGGCTGCGCTTCCACAAAAGGTGTCAAATGAAACTTATACTTTTCCAACAACGAGAAAGTGAAGACTATCGCACCAGAGTTGGGGCAACTGTAACCGCTGTACAGATACAGTTATTAGCAGGTTCAAGCATGTCATGTTTTATCACCACAATAAAAAAATAGTATTTGGAAAAAACCCCTTTTGGGTTTTTTTGCTTCCGATTCTGCAAAGCAGCGGAAGCCTTGTGTTCACTTTCTCGATGAGTCCTACGATGATTTGATAGCCAGTTCTAGTCTGGGTCTGCAAATAGTGAAACATGGTTTGATTTAATTATTTAAGTCTCAATGTCCCCGATTGAGAAGCCTCCCGAAAGACGATTTGTCCCCGACCATACCATGAAACTACATGAGTATAATTGTACTTCTTTAATGATTTTTTCTCATGCCTTTCGCAAAAGATTTAAATATTCAGGAATAATAATTGATGAAAATTTGAAGTTTAATAAGAAATAGACTTTTTGGTTACTAAGAAATTAGAA
>JAVIWC010000139.1:0-15589 GCA_031894815.1 Creontiades dilutus
ATACTCAATAACGATATTTTGTACGCTTTTGGTAAGTGCGCAATAATTGGATAATCTATACTATCCATACCAGGAGATGTATTTACCCCGGACTTCAAAGCTGCTTCCAATTCTTTAATTGAAAAAGGTTCATCAAGTTCATCCAAAAAGCCTTCACCGCTCTGTTCTGTGCCTATAATTTCTTCCGAAACAAATGGGGGTGCATAAGTATCAAGTAGTTCCTCGCACCACTCACCCTGCTTCATCACATGTACGTGATGAAGCAGGGTGAAAGCGATTAAACAGAGTTTATTTTTGAGCAATTTTGATGAAAACGCGAAAATAACCATGAAGGAAGCGTTTTATCGAAAAAGGACTTCAGATTCGTGTTCAGCACCCCGAAAACCCCTTAGAGAGTAGGTTTGAAAGCGATTAAACAGAGTTTATTTTTGAGCAATTTTGATGAAAAAACGCGAAAATAACCATGAAGGAAGCGTTTTATCGAAAAAAGGACTTCAGATTCGTGTTCAGCACCCCGAAAAACCCCTTAGAGAGTAGGTTTGAAAGCGATTAAACAGAGTTTATTTTTGAGCAATTTTGATGAAAAAACGCGAAAATAACCATGAAGGAAGCGTTTTATCGAAAAAAGGACTTCAGATTCGTGTTCAGCACCCCGAAAAACCCCTTAGAGAGTAGGTTTGAAAGCGATTAAACAGAGTTTATTTTTGAGCAATTTTGATGAAAAAACGCGAAAATAACCATGAAGGAAGCGTTTTATCGAAAAAAGGACTTCAGATTCGTGTTCAGCACCCCGAAAAACCCTTAGAGAGTAGGTTTGAAAGCGATTAAACAGAGTTTATTTTTGAGCAATTTTGATGAAAAAACGCGAAAATAACCATGAAGGAAGCGTTTTATCGAAAAAAGGACTTCAGATTCGTGTTCAGCACCCCGAAAAACCCCTTAGAGAGTAGGTTTGAAAGCGATTAAACAGAGTTTAGCGTTTTATCGAAAAAAGGACTTCAGATTCGTGTTCAGCACCCCGAAAAACCCCTTAGAGAGTAGGTTTGAAAGCGATTAAACAGAGTTTATTTTTGAGCAATTTTGATGAAAAAACGCGAAATAACCATGAAGGAAGCGTTTTATCGAAAATAAAAAAGGACTTCAGATTCGTGTTCAGCACCCCGAAAACCCCTTAGAGAGTAGGTTTGAAAGCGATTAAACAGAGTTTATTTTTGAGCAATTTTGATGAAAAAACGCGAAAATAACCATGAAGGAAGCGTTTTATCGAAAAAAGGACTTCAGATTCGTGTTCAGCACCCCGAAAACCCCTTAGAGAGTAGGTTTGAAAGCGATTAAACAGAGTTTATTTTTGAGCAATTTTGATGAAAAAACGCGAAAATAACCATGAAGGAAGCGTTTTATCGAAAAAAGGACTTCAGATTCGTGTTCAGCACCCCGAAAACCCCTTAGAGAGTAGGTTTGAAAGCGATTAAACAGAGTTTATTTTTGAGCAATTTTGATGAAAAAACGCGAAAATAACCATGAAGGAAGCGTTTTATCGAAAAAAGGACTTCAGATTCGTGTTCATTAAACAGAGTTTATTTTTGAGCAATTTTGATGAAAAAACGCGAAAATAACCATGAAGGAAGCGTTTTATCGAAAAAAGGACTTCAGATTCGTGTTCAGCACCCCGAAAAACCCCTTAGAGAGTAGGTTTGAAAGCGATTAAACAGAGTTTATTTTTGAGCAATTTTGATGAAAAAACGCGAAAATAACCATGAAGGAAGCGTTTTATCGAAAAAAGGACTTCAGATTCGTGTTCAGCACCCCGAAAAACCCCTTAGAGAGTAGGTTTGAAAGCGATTAAACAGAGTTTATTTTTGAGCAATTTTGATGAAAAAACGCGAAAATAACCATGAAGGAAGCGTTTTATCGAAAAAAGGACTTCAGATTCGTGTTCAGCACCCCGAAAAACCCCTTAGAGAGTAGGTTTGAAAGCGATTAAACAGAGTTTATTTTTGAGCAATTTTGATGAAAAAACGCGAAAATAACCATGAAGGAAGCGTTTTATCGAAAAAAGGACTTCAGATTCGTGTTCAGCACCCCGAAAACCCCTTAGAGAGTAGGTTTGAAAGCGATTAAACAGAGTTTATTTTTGAGCAATTTTGATGAAAAAACGCGAAAATAACCATGAAGGAAGCGTTTTATCGAAAAAAGGACTTCAGATTCGTGTTCAGCACCCCGAAAAACCCCTTAGAGAGTAGGTTTGAAAGCGATTAAACAGAGTTTATTTTTGAGCAATTTTGATGAAAAAACGCGAAAATAACCATGAAGGAAGCGTTTTATCGAAAAAAGGACTTCAGATTCGTGTTCAGCACCCCGAAAAACCCCTTAGAGAGTAGGTTTGAAAGCGATTAAACAGAGTTTATTTTTGAGCAATTTTGATGAAAAAACGCGAAAATAACCATGAAGGAAGCGTTTTATCGAAAAAAGGACTTCAGATTCGTGTTCAGCACCCCGAAAAACCCCTTAGAGAGTAGGTTTGAAAGCGATTAAACAGAGTTTATTTTTGAGCAATTTTGATGAAAAAACGCGAAAATAACCATGAAGGAAGCGTTTTATCGAAAAAAGGACTTCAGATTCGTGTTCAGCACCCCGAAAACCCCTTAGAGAGTAGGTTTGAAAGCGATTAAACAGAGTTTATTTTTGAGCAATTTTGATGAAAAAACGCGAAAATAACCATGAAGGAAGCGTTTTATCGAAAAAAGGACTTCAGATTCGTGTTCAGCACCCCGAAAAACCCCTTAGAGAGTAGGTTTGAAAGCGATTAAACAGAGTTTATTTTTGAGCAATTTTGATGAAAAAACGCGAAAATAACCATGAAGGAAGCGTTTTATCGAAAAAAGGACTTCAGATTCGTGTTCAGCACCCCGAAAAACCCCTTAGAGAGTAGGTTTGAAAGCGATTAAACAGAGTTTATTTTTGAGCAATTTTGATGAAAAAACGCGAAAATAACCATGAAGGAAGCGTTTTATCGAAAAAAGGACTTCAGATTCGTGTTCAGCACCCCGAAAAACCCCTTAGAGAGTAGGTTTGAAAGCGATTAAACAGAGTTTATTTTTGAGCAATTTTGATGAAAAAACGCGAAAATAACCATGAAGGAAGCGTTTTATCGAAAAAAGGACTTCAGATTCGTGTTCAGCACCCCGAAAAACCCCTTAGAGAGTAGGTTTGAAAGCGATTAAACAGAGTTTATTTTTGAGCAATTTTGATGAAAAAACGCGAAAATAACCATGAAGGAAGCGTTTTATCGAAAAAAGGACTTCAGATTCGTGTTCAGCACCCCGAAAAACCCCTTAGAGAGTAGGTTTGAAAGCGATTAAACAGAGTTTATTTTTGAGCAATTTTGATGAAAAAACGCGAAAATAACCATGAAGGAAGCGTTTTATCGAAAAAAGGACTTCAGATTCGTGTTCAGCACCCCGAAAACCCCTTAGAGAGTAGGTTTGAAAGCGATTAAACAGAGTTTATTTTTGAGCAATTTTGATGAAAACGCGAAAATAACCATGAAGGAAGCGTTTTATCGAAAAAAGGACTTCAGATTCGTGTTCAGCACCCCGAAAACCCCTTAGAGAGTAGGTTTGAAAGCGATTAAACAGAGTTTATTTTTGAGCAATTTTGATGAAAAAACGCGAAAATAACCATGAAGGAAGCGTTTTATCGAAAAAAGGACTTCAGATTCGTGTTCAGCACCCCGAAAAACCCCTTAGAGAGTAGGTTTGAAAGCGATTAAACAGAGTTTATTTTTGAGCAATTTTGATGAAAAAACGCGAAAATAACCATGAAGGAAGCGTTTTATCGAAAAAAGGACTTCAGATTCGTGTTCAGCACCCCGAAAACCCCTTAGAGAGTAGGTTTGAAAGCGATTAAACAGAGTTTATTTTTGAGCAATTTTGATGAAAAAACGCGAAAATAACCATGAAGGAAGCGTTTTATCGAAAAAAGGACTTCAGATTCGTGTTCAGCACCCCGAAAACCCCTTAGAGAGTAGGTTTGAAAGCGATTAAACAGAGTTTATTTTTGAGCAATTTTGATGAAAAAACGCGAAAATAACCATGAAGGAAGCGTTTTATCGAAAAAAGGACTTCAGATTCGTGTTCAGCACCCCGAAAACCCCTTAGAGAGTAGGTTTGAAAGCGATTAAACAGAGTTTATTTTTGAGCAATTTTGATGAAAAAACGCGAAAATAACCATGAAGGAAGCGTTTTATCGAAAAAAGGACTTCAGATTCGTGTTCAGCACCCCGAAAAACCCCTTAGAGAGTAGGTTTGAAAGCGATTAAACAGAGTTTATTTTTGAGCAATTTTGATGAAAAAACGCGAAAATAACCATGAAGGAAGCGTTTTATCGAAAAAAGGACTTCAGATTCGTGTTCAGCACCCCGAAAACCCCTTAGAGAGTAGGTTTGAAAGCGATTAAACAGAGTTTATTTTTGAGCAATTTTGATGAAAAAACGCGAAAATAACCATGAAGGAAGCGTTTTATCGAAAAAAGGACTTCAGATTCGTGTTCAGCACCCCGAAAAACCCCTTAGAGAGTAGGTTTGAAAGCGATTAAACAGAGTTTATTTTTGAGCAATTTTGATGAAAAAACGCGAAAATAACCATGAAGGAAGCGTTTTATCGAAAAAAGGACTTCAGATTCGTGTTCAGCACCCCGAAAACCCCTTAGAGAGTAGGTTTGAAAGCGATTAAACAGAGTTTATTTTTGAGCAATTTTGATGAAAAAACGCGAAAATAACCATGAAGGAAGCGTTTTATCGAAAAAAGGACTTCAGATTCGTGTTCAGCACCCCGAAAACCCCTTAGAGAGTAGGTTTGAAAGCGATTAAACAGAGTTTATTTTTGAGCAATTTTGATGAAAAAACGCGAAAATAACCATGAAGGAAGCGTTTTATCGAAAAAAGGACTTCAGATTCGTGTTCAGCACCCCGAAAAACCCCTTAGAGAGTAGGTTTGAAAGCGATTAAACAGAGTTTATTTTTGAGCAATTTTGATGAAAAAACGCGAAAATAACCATGAAGGAAGCGTTTTATCGAAAAAAGGACTTCAGATTCGTGTTCAGCACCCCGAAAACCCCTTAGAGAGTAGGTTTGAAAGCGATTAAACAGAGTTTATTTTTGAGCAATTTTGATGAAAAAACGCGAAAATAACCATGAAGGAAGCGTTTTATCGAAAAAAGGACTTCAGATTCGTGTTCAGCACCCCGAAAACCCCTTAGAGAGTAGGTTTGAAAGCGATTAAACAGAGTTTATTTTTGAGCAATTTTGATGAAAAAACGCGAAAATAACCATGAAGGAAGCGTTTTATCGAAAAAAGGACTTCAGATTCGTGTTCAGCACCCCGAAAACCCCTTAGAGAGTAGGTTTGAAAGCGATTAAACAGAGTTTATTTTTGAGCAATTTTGATGAAAAAACGCGAAAATAACCATGAAGGAAGCGTTTTATCGAAAAAAGGACTTCAGATTCGTGTTCAGCACCCCGAAAACCCCTTAGAGAGTAGGTTTGAAAGCGATTAAACAGAGTTTATTTTTGAGCAATTTTGATGAAAAAACGCGAAAATAACCATGAAGGAAGCGTTTTATCGAAAAAAGGACTTCAGATTCGTGTTCAGCACCCCGAAAAACCCCTTAGAGAGTAGGTTTGAAAGCGATTAAACAGAGTTTATTTTTGAGCAATTTTGATGAAAAAACGCGAAAATAACCATGAAGGAAGCGTTTTATCGAAAAAAGGACTTCAGATTCGTGTTCAGCACCCCGAAAAACCCCTTAGAGAGTAGGTTTGAAAGCGATTAAACAGAGTTTATTTTTGAGCAATTTTGATGAAAAAACGCGAAAATAACCATGAAGGAAGCGTTTTATCGAAAAAAGGACTTCAGATTCGTGTTCAGCACCCCGAAAACCCCTTAGAGAGTAGGTTTGAAAGCGATTAAACAGAGTTTATTTTTGAGCAATTTTGATGAAAAAACGCGAAAATAACCATGAAGGAAGCGTTTTATCGAAAAAAGGACTTCAGATTCGTGTTCAGCACCCCGAAAACCCCTTAGAGAGTAGGTTTGAAAGCGATTAAACAGAGTTTATTTTTGAGCAATTTTGATGAAAAAACGCGAAAATAACCATGAAGGAAGCGTTTTATCGAAAAAAGGACTTCAGATTCGTGTTCAGCACCCCGAAAAACCCCTTAGAGAGTAGGTTTGAAAGCGATTAAACAGAGTTTATTTTTGAGCAATTTTGATGAAAAAACGCGAAAATAACCATGAAGGAAGCGTTTTATCGAAAAAAGGACTTCAGATTCGTGTTCAGCACCCCGAAAAACCCCTTAGAGAGTAGGTTTGAAAGCGATTAAACAGAGTTTATTTTTGAGCAATTTTGATGAAAAAACGCGAAAATAACCATGAAGGAAGCGTTTTATCGAAAAAAGGACTTCAGATTCGTGTTCAGCACCCCGAAAACCCCTTAGAGAGTAGGTTTGAAAGCGATTAAACAGAGTTTATTTTTGAGCAATTTTGATGAAAAAACGCGAAAATAACCATGAAGGAAGCGTTTTATCGAAAAAAGGACTTCAGATTCGTGTTCAGCACCCCGAAAACCCCTTAGAGAGTAGGTTTGAAAGCGATTAAACAGAGTTTATTTTTGAGCAATTTTGATGAAAAAACGCGAAAATAACCATGAAGGAAGCGTTTTATCGAAAAAAGGACTTCAGATTCGTGTTCAGCACCCCGAAAACCCCTTAGAGAGTAGGTTTGAAAGCGATTAAACAGAGTTTATTTTTGAGCAATTTTGATGAAAAAACGCGAAAATAACCATGAAGGAAGCGTTTTATCGAAAAAAGGACTTCAGATTCGTGTTCAGCACCCCGAAAACCCCTTAGAGAGTAGGTTTGAAAGCGATTAAACAGAGTTTATTTTTGAGCAATTTTGATGAAAAAACGCGAAAATAACCATGAAGGAAGCGTTTTATCGAAAAAAGGACTTCAGATTCGTGTTCAGCACCCCGAAAACCCCTTAGAGAGTAGGTTTGAAAGCGATTAAACAGAGTTTATTTTTGAGCAATTTTGATGAAAAAACGCGAAAATAACCATGAAGGAAGCGTTTTATCGAAAAAAGGACTTCAGATTCGTGTTCAGCACCCCGAAAACCCCTTAGAGAGTAGGTTTGAAAGCGATTAAACAGAGTTTATTTTTGAGCAATTTTGATGAAAAAACGCGAAAATAACCATGAAGGAAGCGTTTTATCGAAAAAAGGACTTCAGATTCGTGTTCAGCACCCCGAAAACCCCTTAGAGAGTAGGTTTGAAAGCGATTAAACAGAGTTTATTTTTGAGCAATTTTGATGAAAAAACGCGAAAATAACCATGAAGGAAGCGTTTTATCGAAAAAAGGACTTCAGATTCGTGTTCAGCACCCCGAAAACCCCTTAGAGAGTAGGTTTGAAAGCGATTAAACAGAGTTTATTTTTGAGCAATTTTGATGAAAACGCGAAAATAACCATGAAGGAAGCGTTTTATCGGAAAAAGGACTTCAGATTCGTGTTCAGCAGCCCGAAAAACCCCTTAGAGAGTAGGTTTGAAGGCGATTAAACAGAGTTTATTTTTGAGCAATTTGATGAAAAAACGCGAAAATAACCATGAAGGAAGCGTTTTATCGAAAAAAAGGACTTCAGATTCGTGTTCAGCACCCCGAAAAACCCCTTAGAGAGTAGGTTTGAAAGCGATTAAACAGAGTTTATTGTTGAGCAATTTTGATGAAAAATCGCGAAAATAACCATGAAGGAGCGTTTTATCGGGAAACGGACTTCAGATTCGTGTTCAGCACCCCGAAAAACCCCTTAGAGAGCAGGTTTGAAAAGCGATTAAACAGAGTTTATTTTTGAGCAATTTTGATGAAAAAACGCGAAAATAACTATGAAGGAAGCGTTTTATCGAAAAAAGGACTTCAGATTCGTGTTCAGCACCCCGAAAAACACCTTAGAGAGTAGGTTTGAAAGCGATTAAACAGAGTTAATTTTTTAGCAATTTTGATGAAAAAACGCGAAAATAACCATGAAGGAAGCGTTTTATCGAAAAAAGGACTTCAGATTCGTGTTCAGCACCCCGAAAAACCCTTAAGAGAGTAGGTTTGAAAGCGATTAAACAGAGTTTATTTTTGAGCAATTTTGATGAAAACGCGAAAATAACCATGAAGGAAGCGTTTTATCGAAAAACGGCCTTCAGATTCGTGTTCAGCACCCCGAAAACCCCCTTAGAGAGAGTAGGTTTGAAAGCGATTAAACAGAGTTTATTTTTGAGCAATTTTGATGAAAAAAACGCGAAAATAACCATGAAGGAAGCGTTTTATCGAAAAAGAACTTCAGATTCGTGTTCAGCACCCCGAAAAACCCCTTAGAGAGTAGGTTTGAAAGCGATTAAACAGAGTTTATTTTTGAGCAATTTTGATGAAAAACGCGAAAATAACCACGAAGGAAGCGTTTTATCGAAAAAAGGACTTCAGATTCGTGTTCAGCACCCCGAAAAATCCCTTAGAGAGTAGGTTTGAAAGCGATTGAACAGAGTTTATTTTTGAGCAATTTTGATGAAAAAACGCGAAAATAACCATGAAGGAATTTTTTTATCGAAAAAGGACTTCAGATTCGTGTTCAGCACCCCGAAAAACCCCTTAGAGAGTAGGTTTGAAAGCGATTAAACAGAGTTTATTTTTGAGAGCAATTTTGATGAAAAAACGCGAAAATAACCACGAAGGAAGTGTTTTATCGAAAAAAGGACTTCAGATTCGTGTTCAGTACCCCGAAAACCCCTTAGAGAGTAGGTTTGAAAGCGATTAAACAGAGTTTATTTTTGAGCAATTTTGATGAAAAAACGCGAAAATAACCATGAAGGAAGCGTTTTATCGAAAAAGGACTTCAGAATCGTGTTCAGCACCCCGGAAAACCCTTAGAGAGTAGGTTTGAAAGCGATTAAACAGAGTTTATTTTTGAGCAATTTTGATGAAAAAACGCGAAAATAACCATGAAGGAAGCGTTTTATCGAAAAAAGGACTTCAGATTCGTGTTCAGCACCCCGAAAACCCCTTAGAGAGTAGGTTTGAAAGCGATTAAACAGAGTTTATTTTGGAGCAATTTTGATGAAAAAACGCGAAAATAAACCATGAAGGAAGCGTTTTATCGAAAAACGGACTTCAGATTCGTGTTCAGCACCCAGAAAACCCCTTAGAGAGTAGGTTTGAAAGCGATTAAACAGAGTTAATTTTTGAGTAATTTTGATGAAAAAACGCGAAAATAACCATGAAGGAAGCGTTTTATCGAAAAAGGATCAGATTCGTGTTCAGCACCCCGAAAAACCCCTTAGAGAGTAGGTTTGAAAGCGATTAAACAGAGTTTATTTTGGAGCAATTTTGATGAAAAAAACGCGAAAATAACCATGAAGGAAGCGTCTTATCGAAAAAAGGACTTCAGATTCGTGTTCAGCACTAGAGAGTAGGTTTGAAAGCGATTAAACAGAGTTTATTTTTGAGCAATTTTGATGAAAAAACGCGAAAATAACCATGAAGGAAGCGTTTTATCGAAAAAAGGACTTCAGATTCGTGTTCAGCACCCCGAAAAACCCCTTAGAGAGTAGGTTTGAAAGCGATTAAACAGAGTTTATTTTTGAGCAATTTTGATGAAAAAACGCGAAAATAACCATGAAGGAAGCGTTTTATCGAAAAAAGGACTTCAGATTCGTGTTCAGCACCCCGAAAACCCCTTAGAGAGTAGGTTTGAAAGCGATTAAACAGAGTTTATTTTTGAGCAATTTTGATGAAAAAACGCGAAAATAACCATGAAGGAAGCGTTTTATCGAAAAAAGGACTTCAGATTCGTGTTCAGCACCCCGAAAACCCCTTAGAGAGTAGGTTTGAAAGCGATTAAACAGAGTTTATTTTTGAGCAATTTTGATGAAAAAACGCGAAAATAACCATGAAGGAAGCGTTTTATCGAAAAAAGGACTTCAGATTCGTGTTCAGCACCCCGAAAAACCCCTTAGAGAGTAGGTTTGAAAGCGATTAAACAGAGTTTATTTTTGAGCAATTTTGATGAAAAAACGCGAAAATAACCATGAAGGAAGCGTTTTATCGAAAAAAGGACTTCAGATTCGTGTTCAGCACCCCGAAAAACCCCTTAGAGAGTAGGTTTGAAAGCGATTAAACAGAGTTTATTTTTGAGCAATTTTGATGAAAAAACGCGAAAATAACCATGAAGGAAGCGTTTTATCGAAAAAAGGACTTCAGATTCGTGTTCAGCACCCCGAAAAACCCCTTAGAGAGAGTAGGTTTGAAAGCGATTAAACAGAGTTTATTTTTGAGCAATTTTGATGAAAAAACGCGAAAATAACCATGAAGGAAGCGTTTTATCGAAAAAAGGACTTCAGATTCGTGTTCAGCACCCCGAAAAACCCCTTAGAGAGTAGGTTTGAAAGCGATTAAACAGAGTTTATTTTTGAGCAATTTTGATGAAAAAACGCGAAAATAACCATGAAGGAAGCGTTTTATCGAAAAAAGGACTTCAGATTCGTGTTCAGCACCCCGAAAAACCCCTTAGAGAGTAGGTTTGAAAGCGATTAAACAGAGTTTATTTTTGAGCAATTTTGATGAAAAAACGCGAAAATAACCATGAAGGAAGCGTTTTATCGAAAAAAGGACTTCAGATTCGTGTTCAGCACCCCGAAAAACCCCTTAGAGAGTAGGTTTGAAAGCGATTAAACAGAGTTTATTTTTGAGCAATTTTGATGAAAAAACGCGAAAATAACCATGAAGGAAGCGTTTTATCGAAAAAAGGACTTCAGATTCGTGTTCAGCACCCCGAAAAACCCCTTAGAGAGTAGGTTTGAAAGCGATTAAACAGAGTTTATTTTTTTGAGCAATTTTGATGAAAAAACGCGAAAATAACCATGAAGGAAGCGTTTTATCGAAAAAAGGACTTCAGATTCGTGTTCAGCACCCCGAAAAACCCCTTAGAGAGTAGGTTTGAAAGCGATTAAACAGAGTTTATTTTTGAGCAATTTTGATGAAAAAACGCGAAAATAACCATGAAGGAAGCGTTTTATCGAAAAAAGGACTTCAGATTCGTGTTCAGCACCCCGAAAAACCCCTTAGAGAGTAGGTTTGAAAGCGATTAAACAGAGTTTATTTTTGAGCAATTTTGATGAAAAAACGCGAAAATAACCATGAAGGAAGCGTTTTATCGAAAAAAGGACTTCAGATTCGTGTTCAGCACCCCGAAAAACCCCTTAGAGAGTAGGTTTGAAAGCGATTAAACAGAGTTTATTTTTGAGCAATTTTGATGAAAAAAACGCGAAAATAACCATGAAGGAAGCGTTTTATCGAAAAAAGGACTTCAGATTCGTGTTCAGCACCCCGAAAACCCCTTAGAGAGTAGGTTTGAAAGCGATTAAACAGAGTTTATTTTTGAGCAATTTTGATGAAAAAACGCGAAAATAACCATGAAGGAAGCGTTTTATCGAAAAAAGGACTTCAGATTCGTGTTCAGCACCCCGAAAAACCCCTTAGAGAGTAGGTTTGAAAGCGATTAAACAGAGTTTATTTTTGAGCAATTTTGATGAAAAAACGCGAAAATAACCATGAAGGAAGCGTTTTATCGAAAAAAGGACTTCAGATTCGTGTTCAGCACCCCGAAAACCCCTTAGAGAGTAGGTTTGAAAGCGATTAAACAGAGTTTATTTTTGAGCAATTTTGATGAAAAAACGCGAAAATAACCATGAAGGAAGCGTTTTATCGAAAAAAGGACTTCAGATTCGTGTTCAGCACCCCGAAAAACCCCTTAGAGAGTAGGTTTGAAAGCGATTAAACAGAGTTTATTTTTGAGCAATTTTGATGAAAAAACGCGAAAATAACCATGAAGGAAGCGTTTTATCGAAAAAAGGACTTCAGATTCGTGTTCAGCACCCCGAAAACCCCTTAGAGAGTAGGTTTGAAAGCGATTAAACAGAGTTTATTTTTGAGCAATTTTGATGAAAAAACGCGAAAATAACCATGAAGGAAGCGTTTTATCGAAAAAAGGACTTCAGATTCGTGTTCAGCACCCCGAAAAACCCCTTAGAGAGTAGGTTTGAAAGCGATTAAACAGAGTTTATTTTTGAGCAATTTTGATGAAAAAACGCGAAAATAACCATGAAGGAAGCGTTTTATCGAAAAAAGGACTTCAGATTCGTGTTCAGCACCCCGAAAACCCCTTAGAGAGTAGGTTTGAAAGCGATTAAACAGAGTTTATTTTTGAGCAATTTTGATGAAAAAACGCGAAAATAACCATGAAGGAAGCGTTTTATCGAAAAAAGGACTTCAGATTCGTGTTCAGCACCCCGAAAAACCCCTTAGAGAGTAGGTTTGAAAGCGATTAAACAGAGTTTATTTTTGAGCAATTTTGATGAAAAAACGCGAAAATAACCATGAAGGAAGCGTTTTATCGAAAAAAGGACTTCAGATTCGTGTTCAGCACCCCGAAAAACCCCTTAGAGAGTAGGTTTGAAAGCGATTAAACAGAGTTTATTTTTGAGCAATTTTGATGAAAAAACGCGAAAATAACCATGAAGGAAGCGTTTTATCGAAAAAAGGACTTCAGATTCGTGTTCAGCACCCCGAAAAACCCCTTAGAGAGTAGGTTTGAAAGCGATTAAACAGAGTTTATTTTTGAGCAATTTTGATGAAAAAACGCGAAAATAACCATGAAGGAAGCGTTTTATCGAAAAAAGGACTTCAGATTCGTGTTCAGCACCCCGAAAAACCCCTTAGAGAGTAGGTTTGAAAGCGATTAAACAGAGTTTATTTTTGAGCAATTTTGATGAAAAAACGCGAAAATAACCATGAAGGAAGCGTTTTATCGAAAAAAGGACTTCAGATTCGTGTTCAGCACCCCGAAAACCCCTTAGAGAGTAGGTTTGAAAGCGATTAAACAGAGTTTATTTTTGAGCAATTTTGATGAAAAAACGCGAAAATAACCATGAAGGAAGCGTTTTATCGAAAAAAGGACTTCAGATTCGTGTTCAGCACCCCGAAAACCCCTTAGAGAGTAGGTTTGAAAGCGATTAAACAGAGTTTATTTTTGAGCAATTTTGATGAAAAAACGCGAAAATAACCATGAAGGAAGCGTTTTATCGAAAAAAGGACTTCAGATTCGTGTTCAGCACCCCGAAAAACCCCTTAGAGAGTATTTTTTTGAGCAATTTTGATGAAAAAACGCGAAAATAACCATGAAGGAAGCGTTTTATCGAAAAAAGGACTTCAGATTCGTGTTCAGCACCCCGAAAAACCCCTTAGAGAGTAGGTTTGAAAGCGATTAAACAGAGTTTATTTTTGAGCAATTTTGATGAAAAAACGCGAAAATAACCATGAAGGAAGCGTTTTATCGAAAAAAGGACTTCAGATTCGTGTTCAGCACCCCGAAAAACCCCTTAGAGAGTAGGTTTGAAAGCGATTAAACAGAGTTTATTTTTGAGCAATTTTGATGAAAAAACGCGAAAATAACCATGAAGGAAGCGTTTTATCGAAAAAAGGACTTCAGATTCGTGTTCAGCACCCCGAAAACCCCTTAGAGAGTAGGTTTGAAAGCGATTAAACAGAGTTTATTTTTGAGCAATTTTGATGAAAAAACGCGAAAATAACCATGAAGGAAGCGTTTTATCGAAAAAAGGACTTCAGATTCGTGTTCAGCACCCCGAAAAACCCCTTAGAGAGTAGGTTTGAAAGCGATTAAACAGAGTTTATTTATGAGCAATTTTGATGAAAAAACGCGAAAATAACCATGAAGGAAGCGTTTTATCGAAAAAAGGACTTCAGATTCGTGTTCAGCACCCCGAAAAACCCCTTAGAGAGTAGGTTTGAAAGCGATTAAACAGAGTTTATTTTTGAGCAATTTTGATGAAAAAACGCGAAAATAACCATGAAGGAAGCGTTTTATCGAAAAAAGGACTTCAGATTCGTGTTCAGCACCCCGAAAAACCCCTTAGAGAGTAGGTTTGAAAGCGATTAAACAGAGTTTATTTTTGAGCAATTTTGATGAAAAAACGCGAAAATAACCATGAAGGAAGCGTTTTATCGAAAAAAGGACTTCAGATTCGTGTTCAGCACCCCGAAAAACCCCTTAGAGAGTAGGTTTGAAAGCGATTAAACAGAGTTTATTTTTGAGCAATTTTGATGAAAAAACGCGAAAATAACCATGAAGGAAGCGTTTTATCGAAAAAAGGACTTCAGATTCGTGTTCAGCACCCCGAAAAACCCCTTAGAGAGTAGGTTTGAAAGCGATTAAACAGAGTTTATTTTTGAGCAATTTTGATGAAAAAACGCGAAAATAACCATGAAGGAAGCGTTTTATCGAAAAAAGGACTTCAGATTCGTGTTCAGCACCCCGAAAAACCCCTTAGAGAGTAGGTTTGAAAGCGATTAAACAGAGTTTATTTTTGAGCAATTTTGATGAAAAAACGCGAAAATAACCATGAAGGAAGCGTTTTATCGAAAAAAGGACTTCAGATTCGTGTTCAGCACCCCGAAAAACCCCTTAGAGAGTAGGTTTGAAAGCGATTAAACAGAGTTTATTTTTGAGCAATTTTGATGAAAAAACGCGAAAATAACCATGAAGGAAGCGTTTTATCGAAAAAAGGACTTCAGATTCGTGTTCAGCACCCCGAAAAACCCCTTAGAGAGTAGGTTTGAAAGCGATTAAACAGAGTTTATTTATGAGCAATTTTGATGAAAAAACGCGAAAATAACCATGAAGGAAGCGTTTTATCGAAAAAAGGACTTCAGATTCGTGTTCAGCACCCCGAAAAACCCCTTAGAGAGTAGGTTTGAAAGCGATTAAACAGAGTTTATTTTTGAGCAATTTTGATGAAAAAACGCGAAAATAACCATGAAGGAAGCGTTTTATCGAAAAAAGGACTTCAGATTCGTGTTCAGCACCCCGAAAAACCCCTTAGAGAGTAGGTTTGAAAGCGATTAAACAGAGTTTATTTTTGAGCAATTTTGATGAAAAAACGCGAAAATAACCATGAAGGAAGCGTTTTATCGAAAAAAGGACTTCAGATTCGTGTTCAGCACCCCGAAAAACCCCTTAGAGAGTAGGTTTGAAAGCGATTAAACAGAGTTTATTTATGAGCAATTTTGATTCGAAAAAAGGACTTCAGATTCGTGTTCAGCACCCCGAAAAACCCCTTAGAGAGTAGGTTTGAAAGCGATTAAACAGAGTTTATTTTTGAGCAATTTTGATGAAAAAACGCGAAAATAACCATGAAGGAAGCGTTTTATCGAAAAAAGGACTTCAGATTCGTGTTCAGCACCCCGAAAAACCCCTTAGAGAGTAGGTTTGAAAGCGATTAAACAGAGTTTATTTTTGAGCAATTTTGATGAAAAAACGCGAAAATAACCATGAAGGAAGCGTTTTATCGAAAAAAGGACTTCAGATTCGTG
This sequence comes from Creontiades dilutus, assembly GCA_031894815.1. NCBI lineage: Eukaryota > Metazoa > Arthropoda > Insecta > Hemiptera > Miridae > Creontiades > Creontiades dilutus. The sequence goes on from JAVIWC010000139.1 coordinate 15,485, forward strand.
TTCAGCACCCCGAAAAACCCCTTAGAGAGTAGGTTTGAAAGCGATTAAACAAAGTTTATTTTTGACAATATGTACAAAATTTAAAAAGAAAAACTTATTCTAATT
>JAVIWC010000141.1:0-15336 GCA_031894815.1 Creontiades dilutus
TGAGTATCGATATTTTTGTATCGATACTGGCCCCTCCAATAATATCGAGTATAGATACTTCAATTCCAATATTCGAAATGTCTACAAATTTTTTCAAATATATTAACAAAATTTTAATGTTTAAAAGTTTTAATATTTTTCTTTGGTTGATTTTCTTACTAGTCAAAGAACTTGCCAACCGATCTTTGGACAATAGTAATGGAATGTGGAATGTAAAAGAATAGTGTCTTTAATACTATATGGAAACAGGAAAAGAAGAAGAAGAAGAAGTAGAACCTACCTACCATTTGTCCTGACTCAAAACTAGTGCAACAAAGTTCTCACTGCCTACGAGAAAGAGCCTTTGACTATTCTGCCGAAGGCCCCTCGTAAACGGTGAACACCATATCGTTGGCTGCACCGATGAGTAACTGGGTCAAAGGGGAAGAAATAAGGCACAAGAGAACAGCGACGAAATTCGCAAGTGTTTGGTCCTCTGGAACCTCTTTCACACTTCTGTCTTCAATTCCGAATTCGTTCAAGAGCCTCGAGAATTGGTCCTTTCATCATGGTAATTCACGATCACTGCCATTCAGGAAAAGCTAGCGGCAAAGTGATGTAAGGTCAACTTTATCGCTCCCATTAAGAAATTCGAAAAATCACGAAAGTTTACTATGTGCCAATGTTTGCTATGTGTTCACTGCCTAAAAATCACTCTTAACTTGCAATACCTTTTGCAAGTTTCCTTTCTGAGGAAAAGGAACTAGCTGACGATGAAGAGCGACAATTAGCGAAAATTAGCTACTATGCAGGTCAGTCATTAATAGAATTTATCACTGAGCTGAAAGTAGCAGCAGCCTCATGCGAATTCATAGAACGCAACGAAATGATCCGTGATCGTTTAGTCGAGCAAATTTCGGACAAGCACCTCTTAAACAAGATGTTGGATGAGGAAAATCTGACGTTGGAACGCGCAACTGAACTCTGCAAACGCTACGAAAAACGAAAACAGGAAATTGTCGACTTCACGAATGACAAAACGAATGAAGGACAAATTGATGCTCTCCGTCATAAAGGAAGAATGCCGAAAGGTAGGCCAAGCTCATCGGGACAGACAAAAAAGTCAATAATTATAATTATAAACATGAAAAATATTTGTGTAAAAAATGTAATTCCGAACAAAAGCGTTTAACAGCCCAGCATACAGAAAAGAATGTATGACATGTCACCAAAAGAATCATTATTCTAGTTGCTGCCCTGTTCGAAATGAAAAACACCATAAAAATCAACGAAAATATAAAACATATGCCATAAAGGAACAGTCTGGTAGCGAAAGTGATTTTTCATTTTATATTGATTCAATAAATCTGAATATAAATCAAATTGATAAAAAATCTGAATAGTCAATCAATCGTGCTCTCTGAAGTCTCGTCTTTATTCAACCCTCTTAAAACCCTACCTAATATTACAGATGAAGAGCGACTTCCTCATCGTTTTCGGTTGCAGAAGAACTTCTGTCTAATTGAGGAGGAATGGTTTGAACTTCTTGAACGCTGACTTGAAACGAGGCTTTTGATTTTTTCCTAATAATTGACAGAAAATTGTCGACAGAAACAGAATATCGTAAGAAAACAACCCTAGCTAAGAAGGTTGGTATCAACGCAGACTAAAAACAGCCATAAAAACGAAAAAGGAAATCTCAAAGTCACGGAGTAGTCTTTATATTTGAGAATTTATAACCTTTATATGGAGAAAAATGAAACTTATCCTTCTTCTTGCTTCATGTCAATACAAGTGAAGGTTTAACATGGATTGTGGTTTGGATGAAAGAAGACAGCAGGCAGTCAAGGAGGCCGTTGTTGACGTTTCACTAAAATGGCACTTTCTCAAAACTACGTTTTTTTAACATTTCGGTACACTCTGTGTAGAGGGTATTGATAGGACGGGCTTGATTTTTTAAAATTTGATCGGTGATAATTTAGGCCTTTTTAGCGCTCTGAAATTTTCAGGAACTTCATTGGAAACCAAGAGCAGGGTAGGTACCGCAAAATGACCAGACCATTGGAAAATAGTTTAGTGAAGACGGATTCCCGAATGGTATGACTTAGTTTCTATTTGGTGTGAAGTAAAATCGCTCGGATCTACATAAAAGTTGGTATATAATGAACCTCCTGTACAAATTTCAAATGGATTGGTTGAAAACTAAAGCGTCAGTGCCCTTAAATGTAACTCCGTGAACAACATTCTTTACAAGTTATTATTGGTCGAAACATTTCGGTACACTTCTGTGCAGAGGGTATCGATAGGATGGCCTATTTCTCTAGACGGATGTTAAAATCCGTAATGTTCGAAGCGGATAAAACGCTCTGAGAATAGGAAGGGTCGGCCGGGCGGAATCACGGAAAAAAGGGCATTCGACGCTGGGGAGGATTGAATCTCGGCGGAATAGCCCGATATAAAATAACTCGTTTCCGTTACAAGCTTGCAAAGGCTTTTCGGAACACTTGAGGAAGTCGGGACGAGTTATGGAGAACTTGCTGAGGTCAGTAGAAGCGGGTCGGGCACAAAAATAAGTCACAGCAGCGGGTATAACAAAAAAAAAAAAAAAAAAACTACCGTTTTATTGGTGGTCTGGAGGGAGTGGGGAAATAACATTATTTCTGATCTCTCCACGGGTCTGATGTTGAAACATTGTCGAAGTAATTATTCACTATTTTTTCGATTTATCGTTCTCATTATGCACATTTTCAACTACCAAGAAAAACGTGAAAGTAACATGAATGCATAGATCATTAAAATACTGGAAATTCCACATGACGTAGAATTTATGGCCCTGGATATTTTTCTGCCATAGATGTAAAATACATTATACTGGGTCCATGGTTCCAAAAGGCATCAACGCCTTCAAATGGTGAGTCGACTTTTATTGCAGGTCTATCGCGCTAAATCAATAACGGAAAGAAATAAAGAATTATACTGCCGTGTTGAAATGTGTATGATATGCTTCAATCCCGATAGTAATATTAGGGATGATTAAATTGTGGTTGCTTATTTAAACCTGTAGCTTATAAAGAGCTAACGTGGCTTTGGGAGCAGTTCTGGGCATCTTGTTGTGAGCTGGGATCAACTCCTCGTCCGCCAGAACAGAAGTTCTTGAGGCAATGGTATGATCTGTGCTTATACAGCTTTTCCAAGTCAGATTCGGAAATTTCCAAACCAATTTCAGAAATTTCCCAAAAATCAATTTGGGAATTTTCCATTTCAATTTCAGACTTTTCTATTTCAATTTCAGAAACCGCTCCCACCCGGATATTGATCACATTCTGAAATTGAAATTTAAAATTCTGAAATTGTAATGGAAAAGTTCTGAAATTGAGATGGAAAATTCTGAAATTGGTTTGGAAATTTCCGAATCTGACTTGGAAAAGCTATATATGGCTCTTCTGTGAGAGCACTCTGATACGGAGATTCATTGGAACCAGCGCAAGTAGGCTTCTTCAAAGACATCTTACTGATCCCTTTGAGTACTCCTAATGCAGTGGTGCGTGCAGAGGAAGGTATGCCCTCAATTGCCTCTTTGACCTCTCTAGGTTACCATCACACGATCCCAGGTATAACTGGTTCAAACAGCTCAAGGACGCCTTGAAGACGTATGGAATGAACCTGCCTGCTGATGCCAAAATGAAACCAGATTGCCATACAACGCAAAAACATCTCATCTCACGTAATAGAAACCTGAAACTGTCAATATCCTCAGGGACCTGTCCAGATTATGGACCGCTTGCTTTCCAAGAATCTTCTTCGGCCGCAGTCCATTCTTCGCCAATTAGCTCAACCAAGAGTTTTTGCTCTTACCAAGGATTCTGGTAGCGGACATAAACATTAATTTTTTTCTTTCTGCTTGTACCATCTGCAACTGGGGTTTCAGCGATTCAGCCCTGCATTTTATTCTTCAGTGTCTTTTGCTGGCTAACCCACGAAAAAAGTCATTGCCATCACTGAAATTTAAAGTGGTACTACATAAACACGTGTTGGACTTGTCATTATCGTAACAGTTCTGAATTTCAAAATGCTAAATTTTGACTAAAAAGTTGATTCTAATTCTGCTGGATCACTGAAATGTCTTTAGAAGGGTCCCCTTAACAATAAAATTGGTGGCAGAACCCATTCCAAAAGAGGCCAGTAATCTTAAAAGTAGCAGTAGTCATACTCAACCACAATCATAAACCGCGTACATCGTGTGAGTCAACAGTGAAGTTATGTGTTTTAAAAACGATGTAGTATACAGTAAATAACACGTAAGATCGGTACAACGTTGTTCCCCCGAACGGAGAGATAAGGCGACCGCAAGGCGGATCGTGAGATACTGGAACGGGGTCTCGAACATTCAGTGAATCAGCCCTCAAAGTGTTGTTTCAAGTCCGGAGGAACGTGATAAGATTACGGAAACGGTTCATTATCACCGGAGAGGGTCCGTTGCGGCCGAGCGTCTCTATCCCAGGCCTCTTGGCTAACCACACAAATTGATAAAGATTAGAGCCTAAGTTATGTTTTACGTTCCGCTATCAAAATTGACGACTTTTCCGTTGTGACACGGAGAAGGTATTACACCTTCGAACAACATGGATACTTTTGGAAGGAGGAACACTTGTTTCAGTAGCTAAGGGTATGAAACACGACGGACTGGCGTAGTTTGCAGACAAATATTAAAATTCGTGATGTTCGAAGTTGTGTTTTACGTTCCACTATCTAAATTGACGACTTTTCCGTTGTGACACGGAGAAGGTATTACACCTCTGATCAACATGGATACTCTTGGAAGGGAGGACAGTAAATAGCTAAGGGTACGAAACACGATGGACCGGCACTTTGCTGACGAATGTTAAAATTCATGGTGTTTGAAGTTGTGTTTTACGTTCCGCTTTCGAAATTGGCGACTTTTCCATTGTGACATAGCAAAGGTATTACATCTGTGATTAGCATGGATAGTTTGGAAGGGACGACACTTAATTCAGTAGCTGAGGGTCTGAACTACAATGGAATGGCATTTTTCTGGTGACGAATGTTGAAATTTATGGTGTTCGAAGTTGTGTTTTACGTTCGGCTTTCAAAATTGACGACTTTTCCGTTGTGACACGGCGAAGGTATTACACCTCGGATCAACATGGATACTCTTGGAAGAGGGAACACTTAATCCAGTGCAAACACGACGGACTGGCGTAGTTTGCAGACGAATGTTCAAATTCGTGATGTTCGAAGTTATGTTTTACGTTACACTTTCAAAATTGACTACTTTTCTGTTGTGGCATGGTGAAGGTATTACGCCTCCGATTAACATGTAACGAAGACAATAGATTAAATTATATTATCGTGTTGAAATTTATAAGAAATGATCAAAACCGGATTCCTACAATTACCTCTCAAATTTGAGCCAGTTCCAAAGAATGAGGAGGAATGAAATTATAGTTGATAGATTTCAGGTTGGTGACACGGAGGAAGTATTACACCACACCAACATGGATACTATTGGAAGAGGCACTTAGCTCAATACTTAGGGGTCTGAAACGCGATGGATTTTATCACCCATACTAGCCGGTTACCCGTGCGTAGAACGGGCCCACACTCATTATGGCCTTCTCAAGTGATGCGACTTAATCCTAATCACTCCCGAATGGTCTCAAAAGGCCTCGTATCAAATCTCAGATCTCTTAGATGAACAGGATGATTGGAAAAATCCTCATTAAAGAGCTCACTGAAAGAATTATAGTTTCTGAACGCCTTGTAGGAGTAATTACGTAAGTAATAGAAAAGAACAAAAAAATAATAGCTACAATTTACGACTACAATCCACAAGTTACATCTATTTCTGAATCCGACAAGGGCGAAACTTTAACTAGGAAAACTGTTGACAGCAAAGTGCTTCCTAAATGAGGTTTTGCATCATAATAATTTGATGCGGTTGCGAGCGCATTGAGTGGTGACCTCGGCACCTGTTGCTCGCTTCCATTCATTTACGTGGCCCCCAACTTCATTTCCCTTCCTCCCTAATGTGATTTTGTTCAACACTTATTCGAGACAAGTTGTTGAGAAGGGTGAAGTTTTATCGCGGCTTCAACAACCCCTTGAACACCTCTGTTTTGTTATCATTCAGATAATAGCACGGCAGGTGGTGAAGAGTTAAATAATAATGAGGGGTGAAATAATTGGTTTCATTCTTTGAAAAAATTGCAAATCGTTACATAGAGGTTTGTTATTTCTGTTCCCTTGGTTTCAGTGAGTTGAATTATCTCCTGTACACACTAGATTGTTTCAACTTGCTTATGAGCCCCTCTGTGACATCAAGATAGGAAGACCACGACGGATTCCTTTCTAATCACCTGAGTTAAATAAATTCTCTCCTATTCACCGTGGGAAGTTGGCATTTGATAGGGACCACTGAGATTGTAAATAGACATACGAAATCATGTCTATCATAGTTGTTGTTCCTCCAACTATCAGCATTCGCCATTTCTGTTTGGAATCGATCCGTAAGTTACCCTCGGTGACAAACTTGACCACTCCAGGTACAACGTAAGGTTACCTCCCATCATACTAAGTTACCTTCCCATGAACACAGTTACCCACCTTGGAAACCTAAACCGTGGATCAAGTTGAAGGGTACACGGGAAAAACATTTTTTAGGTAAATGAGTCACCAAATAAAGGATTTTGAGGCGAAGAATCCGAATGGGGAAAACACCCTTCATCACACTCAAATAGCAGGTAGAAGTTTTACTATACTGGGGAAGAACAACTTTATCGCCCGAGCTTGTATGGAAGAACACCATCATTGCAGTTTAAATGACCTTAAATGGCAATTTATTTTCTACATTTATGACGAATCTGTTACCAAGAAGGGTGTAGATGATGTTTGCAAAAAGTTGAAACATTTTGTCGATCAAATTTTGGCACAGGAAGTTAGGGAAGTTGTCTTCTGCGATTCTTGCGCCGAGCAAAATAAGAATTTCAAAACCATAAGGTTCTTTCATTGTCTGTTGACAAAAGAAAGGCGTTTTGATACAGTGAAGGTAGTATTTCCAATACATGGTCACTCGTACTTGGAATACAACCGTAACACGGGTATCGTTAAACAATCTTCATACACGGAGACACCCTAGGATTGGATGGAGGTTTTGAGAACTGCACGGTTGAATCTTTTTCCTTTTGAAGTCATTGATTGCGGACAAAATTTAACTTTCCAAAATTGGACCGAATTTTGAACTTTTTTTTCTAGTCCTGAAACGTGTCCGATCCAAATCCGACCAGTGAGAGTACTTGGTTTTTCTCACACTAAGAATAATCACAAAGGATGCCACTCCTAGCCTAGCCAATAAAAAAACTTGCTGGTGCTGCTTTCGGAGGATCTTGGAAGCAGCAGTAAATCTGAACGTCCCTCTGAAAACAACTATTCAGCTGGAAGAGGAGCTCGATTTATTTATTAATAACATTCAGCAGGCAGCTTGGCAAAGTTCTCCTTCAAGTCAAAGAAATGACCTCTCTTCAATACAACGAAATCATACCCGCTTGAAGTTAGAAATCTACTCAACGCAAAACGCAAGGCAAGGAGGAAATGGAAACATGACAGAACGCCTGAAAACAAAGCTATACTAAACAGTTATGTGAACAAACTTAAAAATCTCATTAGAACTATAGAAAACGAATCCGTAGGAAATTTTTTGTGTAAACTGACTGCAGAAAAGGACACTGAATACTCACTTTACAAGGCCACCAAGTGCTTGAAACGGCCTCAAACTCACTCCCCCCCAATCAGAAAGGATGATGGTTCTTGGGCCAGAAGTAGTCAAGATAAAGCGCGGATTTTCGCGGACCACCTCTGTGAAACGTTCCAACCGTTACATCAACTAACTTTCGAAGAAAATACTGAGTATGTAGGAAAAATAGACGAACTGGAAATGGAGCCAGTCTCACTTAAAGAAATTAAGGAAGAAATAAATAAAAACATCCAAGCCAAAAAGGCACCTGGCTACGACTTGATAACAGGTCAAATCGTCAAGGAACTACCAGAAAAGGCAGTGAAACTGCTGCACATTATTAATGCTGCGTTTAGATTAAAGCATGTACCATCCCAGTGGAAAGTGGCTGAGGCGATTATGATACCCAGACCAGGGAAGCCGTTAACTGAGAAGACAGGGTATCGCCCAATTTCGCTGCTTCCCGTCCTGTCGAAACTATTTGAAAAATTGTTATTAAAAAGGCTTGAACCAATACTCGAAGATAGGAATTTGATCCCAGATCACCAATTCGGCTTTAGGCAACGCCACTCAACAATCGATCAAGTCCATAGAATAGCTAACGTAATTGAAAGAGCGCTTGAAGGCAAGCAAGTATGTGCTGGCTTATTCCTTGACGTGGCCCAAGCATTCGACAAAGTTTGGCACCCCGGACTTCGTTTCAAAATTAACAGGGATCTTCCAAGACAGTTCTATTTACTCCTGACGTCCTATCTTGAGAATAGGCACTTCAGGGTGAAGCAGGACGACCAATACTCCAGTCTGTACAATCTCACCCTGTACAGGGGAGCTCACTGTATGAGATAAATTATTGCTATATGATGTATCTTAAATCAGTTGCAATAAATAAAATCACGAAAAAAAACTAAGAACAAACCTTGTGTCCTGTTGATGCAGAATAAATGTGGTTCTTTGTATAATATTATTTTTTGAATTTTAAAGCGATTACTTTTTTTAGGTCAAGGAGACGTTCTGATTCGATTTTGAATTTCAACATTTTTTTAAAAACAAAAATGGGTTTTAATTTTGTTTATACTTGATAAAACAACGATTTTATAATAATGAAATTATTGTTTACTTATCAAAAACGCTGCCAATTCTTTCACTGGGGATTTTTATTCAATTGGCTTGCGTTCATGATTTGAATTTCTACTAAGCTTTGGAGTGTGCGGGTTTCACAGGTGATAGAGCGGTTTTGAATTTCAGGAGATATGCATAGAGCACGCTAATCTGTTCCCAACCAAAATACCTATTTGGATTGATCAGTTGATCATATTCGTGTGCCTCCTGAAATTCAATAATCGCTCTATCACATGTGAAACTCACTCAAAAGCTTAGTACAAATTCAAATCATGCACGCAAGCCAATTGAATAATAAACCCCGGTGAAAGAATTTGCAGCGTTTTTTATGGTTATCAGAGTACTTCAACCCGTGTGTCTGCTATAAACCCTTTTAGGAGTTCACACCAGTATCCACATTCACTACATCACTTGGTTACTGCGATCAAAACAAAAACAATAATAAACCAAAAAAACGCAAATGTTGGCACCATACATAGGGAATGGTTTGAGCTAAGGACCTGTGGAGGGGCTCATTCGGTTCCTCATGGAAAGTTCTTCAAAAAAATTCCAAATTTATGCAGCCTTGACGTTTTTTGAGGTTTCCAGGGATTTTACAAAACTTTGACAACCCTTAAAGGGCACTTTAAATTAAGTGAGAGAGTTGGCTAAAGAATTGGGGCGTTGTCGGACCAACATGGATTTTCCTGAAAAGTTCAGATTTTTTGCTTCAGCCATTTGGGAGAAATCGCGCGTACGGCGTACGGACGGAAAAATTTGTATTGCAGATTTGGATTCTACACCTTTTGAAACGTAAACCATGAAATTTTCAGGGGGGTTAGAATTTTTTTCAAGAGCGATTACAATGGTTTATTATTGAAAAATAAACCAAAACAACCCCATATTTCAAATCCTGAAATATTTCAAAAATCCTGTTTTTGTGCTGGGACATCTAGTTTTTGGAGAGGTTTCCATTTTTTATTGCTTTCCCAGTCCAAAGAAAGAAGTTTTCAATACACCTTTCATTCATTAAACATAAAGTCACACAATGTTTTCAACCAGATCTAAGCAATAGTTGTTTATTTATTGGTAAACTTTCAATTGCGATTATCTCAAAATCAGCTTTTTGTCAATGAGGGGGTTTTACCCCTGTACCCTTCAGTTGTTGTGTTGTTACTCATGATGACCTAACCGTCAAAATCGATTTAACATGGTAATTTTTTCAATTTTTTTGGAAATAGACTTGGTTTTTTCTACAGACTCAGTGTTTTCTTAACTTAACGCCTCAAGCACAAGGGTACTGACCTGGGGCAAAGTTACCTCATCTTGTAAAAAATTACCCTCTGGTACAATTCACTCCCCACTGGTACAATGGCATGGTACAGAAGTTTTTTTCAGAAAGGTGGTACAAAGTCAAGGCAACGGATAGAATGTTACTGCCCCCCCCCCCCCCTTTGCTGGTATAAAGCGACTCACTCACCTCTGGTTACAAAGCGACCCATTCACTATATGTACAACCTGTGTTACCCCCACAGATACATAGTTACCTCCTCAGGTAAAAAGTTACGAAAAATGATAGTACCAATGCATACTGCGTAGTAGGGTGTATCGATTTTCAACTTTTTTTTTGTTTTCAAATTCCAAGTTGAAAAAAAGTTGCTACTAGGTACTACAAATTACCACAAAAAATTTTAGATTTTTAAAAAAATGTTTAGGTCTCCCGCACAAGGCTAAAGCTTAGAAATTTTGCTAAAAAAGTCAATTTTTACCAAAAATTAAAATAACCTAAAACATGCGTTTTTCTAAGTTGCAAGTTGATATTACACTAATAATAACCACGAACAACTATATAAAAATTATCTCAATAATGTAGCACATAATTTAGGTCTCCCGCACAAGGCCTAAAAGTCGTAGATTTCGGCCGATTTTAGCAATTTTCCATTACTTGGATATCATTATGGTTCATACTTCAAACCTTAAATGTAACTAAAACCTGGTTTGGCTTGGTTGGAATTCTTGTAATAAGTGAAAATTTCATTATTTATTTCATTATTTAATAATGAAGAACAGTTTAAGGAAGTTACTTGTATGAAGAATGTGTTGAAATAAACTCTTATGTTATTTGCTGTCACTGTTGTTTATTAAAAAAAATAAATTAAAAAAAAGGTTGACATGTCACAAAGTTTAGTGTAGTTGTTAAAAGTAAAAAATATTGTTGATTTTTCCATACGACATAAGAGCCTTAGCACTGTGAGCAAGCGTTTTATTGTTCTATTGCAAATTTAATGGCTTATATGTATTCCTCCTTTGATCTTCGCTTCAAAACCTGTAACCAAAGTTATACAATGTATATAGTATTTATGCACTGCAGACCTACTGATTTAAAAAAAAATCATGAGAGCTATTACGATTTCCTGATGAAATTTTAATTTAATATGGAATACAGAAAGATAAAGACGTTATTAAAAAACATTGTATCCACAAATTAGTCTGTACACTTACTTGAATTTTATTCCTTTACAGAGGTTTTGTACTGGCTCTTGGTCTCAAACGTTGGTAGCTCTTTATGGTCTTCCAGTCTGGCACATATGAAACCATGTCTTTCGATAAGCCCACGTACTCGTTTTGAAGCTTCGGTGACTTCTTGCAAAGAGAATCGAGAAAGCTAGTGCAACCGATATGAAAGGGATAAGGATATTTAAACCCCCTCATATCAATGTTGATGCCAGAACATTATATAGATATGATTGATTGGCTATCCAATTCGGTGACCGAACTGACATAACTGACTCTTGTCACTGATATAAGCCTAGAAGAGTTGAAGTCAATTGCGGGAACTGGCACAGGTGGAAGGGTTGAATTTAGAATTCCTTCTCATACTCAAGCGGTGGAACGAATTGTGAAAGAAGTCACCGAAGCTTCAAAGCGAGTATGTGGGCTGATCGAAAGACATGGTTTCATATGTGCCAGACTGAAAGACCGTAAACAGCTACCTACGTTTGAGACCAAGAGCCAGTACAAAACCTATGTAAAGGAATTCAATTCAAGTAAGTGTACAGACTACTTGGTGGACACAATGTTTTTTAATAACGTCTTTATCTTACTGTATTTCATAATTTATTTTTTTTTTAAATCAGTAGGTCTGCAGTGCATAAATACTATATACATTGTATAACTTTGGTCTCAGGTTTTGAAGCTAAGATCAAAGGAGGAATACATATAAGCCATTAAATTTGCAATAGAACAATAAAACGCTTGCTCACAGTGCTAAGGCTCTTATGTCATATGGAAAAATCAACAATATTTTTTACTTTTAACAACTACACTAAACTTTGTGACATGTTATAACCTTTTTTTAATTTATTTTTTTTTAATAAACAACAGTGACAGCAAATAACATAAGAGTTTATTTCAACACATTCTTCATACAAGTAACTTCCTTAAACTGTTCTTCATTATTAAATAATGAAATAAATAATGAAATTTTCACTTATTACAACAATTCCAACCAAGCCAAACCAGGTTTTAGTTACATTTAAGGTTTGAAGTATGAACCATAATGATATCCAAGTAATGGAAAATTGCTAAAATCGGCCGAAATCTACGACTTTTAGTGGGGCCGTCCACTGGCACCGATTTCGACCGAAAACACATCGGCCGTGCACGGCCGAATAGGACCGAATGATCCCACAACAAGCGAACCAGTTGACGCGCGTCCACTGCATCAGAGCTATTCGGCCGTCATCGGCCGTGCACGGCCGATGGATTTCTAGATCCGAATAAATTGGGATTTTTCGGACGTATTCGGTTGAGCTAGCCCGATGTAGCAAATCGCGCGGTTCTCTCCGTCACTTCCAACAGCTCTTGGGCTTAGCTGGTCTTACACCAAGACCAATGATAATACATTATCCATCTATTGATCAATCACTGCGTGGGACTTCCTAAACATGCGGCACCTACCTAATCTCGGCCTATATGGTCTTTTATTAGAGATTTAGTAGGAAAATGCTTGGTACTTACCTGTGTATTTGCATGTTCCGGCATTCCATTGTATCAATCCATGAAGATTCATGTTCCCAATAAATGGAAAATGAAGATAGAACGGTATTCGCGCGAACACGGAACGAAGTAGACTGCCGGAGACCGCCACGCCCGAACGACCGGAGAGAACTGGCCGAGGCCTCGACGCCCGAAGACGAACAGGAAAGGACTGGTCGAGGCCGCCCCGCCCGAAGACGGACAGGAAAGGACTGGTCGAAGCCGGCCGCTCTCCGATACGAGCGGAGGGATAGGCGGTCGCCGCGGGGCCCGGAAAGTTCGTGTTTTCGTTTTAGACGCTCGAAAACTTCGGGAACACGAACTTTTTGACGCAACTTCACAAAACACACTTTGAATTAATCTTGAAAACAGAGTACCATGTCCTACTCATGAAAAATATAGGCACTACTTTTGTTATAGGTAATAATTCCCTCGAAAAATAGATTGAAAATAACGGTTTTACTTAATGTGTTGGCCCCTATAACGGTCATATCTTCACGTCCTCAGGAATTTGATATCGGACTGATATCACAGCTAAAAAAAGGCTTAAATGGTTACCGATATTGCTTCTGCACAAAATAAGACATTGGTTTGATAGTTTTTACCATTTGGGTATACACAGTACCTTTTCTTTTTTATTTATTCGGATATCTTATTTCGTTTATTATTCAATAATGAACCTAAGTTAAAAATGGGTTGTGAAAGACTAATTAGTTTAGTAGAAGATAATGTGGCACTGTGGGATATGCGGGACAAACGATATCATCGACGAGACATTCAAATGAAGTTGTGGACAAAGATCGCTTATTATTATTAATCATAGTCGAGTCACCATGTCGTTTATATTATTCAAAATTTAATATTTTTTATTCGGCTCATTTTAAATCAAGGCCAGTATTGAATTTTTGAAATTGTAAACACGCGGAGTAGACTTATCTTAATAGTTATACGCTAATAGGTAATAATAATTATTATAATTATAATTAGTATAATTATTATACTTTTGGTAGTTATGAAGGAGGTTTATTTTAAGCTCAAAACCAAAACTAAATACTTGTGTTATTGATGAAAAATGTCTTAAATTTTTCTCGTACGAAATAGGCTGCATTTACACATCTATTTTCACCAACGGTAGCAAAACGATCACATGTTTGTGTTGACGCAGGAACATCTGAGGGTAAAATCTGAGATCCTTCTTTATCAATAACAATGTTATGCAACAAACATATGCATTTAATGATTGTGTCAGCATCTTCTGGATTAACGTCTATAGCTTTGTGCTATTTTCAAACAATATAACATCATCAAAATCCATTATAATGTTGCTTACTTTGTCACGAGACACAAAAGCACATGTAACATTTCACTAGCAACTGACGAACTGGACTGACAAAAACCGGCTCCAGTGGACGCGCGTTTTCGGACGAAATTTCGTCCGGCGTGCCGGCCGGCGCGTCGGACGATCTGCCGGCTGTGCAGCCGGTTCCAGTGGACGACGGCCCTTAGGCCTTGTGCGGGAGACCTAAATTATGTGCTACATTATTGAGATAATTTTTATATAGTTGTTCGTGGTTATTATTAGTGTAATATCAACTTGCAACTTAGAAAAACGCATGTTTTAGGTTATTTTAATTGTTTGTAAAAATTGACTTTTTTAGCAAAATTTCTAAACTTTAGGCCTTGTGCGGGAGACCTAAACATTTTTTTAAAAATCTAAAATTTTTTGTGGTAGTTTGTTGTACCTAGTAGCAACTTTTTTTCAACTTGGAATTTGAAAACAAAAAAAAAGTTGAAAATCGATACACCCTAATAGTAAACCTGGCTCTATTGAACTATCAAGACCTTCCCCAACAACACAGGCCAAGAATATCGTTGAGAAAGTATACTAAAGTATACTCATGTTTCAAATCACATGTACGGATTTGCACCAATTTCATCTGACTAAATAAATTATCTACCTAAACGTCTAACAAACTCTGGTGATTGTTAACTGAATACTAATCTCTTCGGGTAATAGTGAGCCTGGCCCTATTGAACTCGACTAATAGAAAACTAGATACTCATCCCCTTGGGTAATTGTGACCCTGGGTGGTAGTTAACTGAGTTCTAGTCCTTAATATTCCCATGCATAATAGTAATAGTGAATCCAGGCACAGTAAACTGAGTTCTAATCCTCTCGGGTAATGAAGCAAATAGTGAAATAAGCTCCTATATGCAGGAAAAGTAAGGGCTGTCATCAAAACGAGGAATACAGGAGGAAATAGCTTTATTTCT
Organism: Creontiades dilutus; assembly: GCA_031894815.1. Lineage (NCBI taxonomy): Eukaryota > Metazoa > Arthropoda > Insecta > Hemiptera > Miridae > Creontiades > Creontiades dilutus. The sequence continues at coordinate 15,140 of JAVIWC010000141.1, forward strand.
CGTTGAGGAAGCAAAAGTGACGGTGGTCAAGATGAACGGAAGGTGCGAATGAATTAACGGAGAACCAATCAATACATCTGTCGTAAGGAGGGACGGGGGAGACGGCAAAGGGCAGAAGCACGGGAAAAGGGCTGTCACGGTGAGGACTGGATCTGTCACGGTTTGCCGTGAAAAGGGGGTGAGAAGGGTTGTGAAAA
>JAVIWC010000142.1:0-15579 GCA_031894815.1 Creontiades dilutus
TGGTTTTATCAATACGCTACGGATAAACAGATATGGGAAGACTCACCTTACCGGTTACCTCGAGAGATGAGATAAGATAAGGGTGATAAAGGCCAGAGATTCGCACACGTCGAGAGCTCGAGCAAGACTGGAAAAACCCCCTTAGAGTAGGTTTGAAAGCATTAAACAGAGTTAATTTTTGAGCAATTTTGATGAAAAAACGCGAAAATAACCATGAAGAGCGTTTTATCAAAAAAAATTCGATTGTGTTCCCCCAAAAAACCCCTTTGCGAGTAGGTTTGAAAGCGATTAAACAGAGTTTATTTTTGAGCAATTTTGATGAAAAAACGCGAAAATAACCATGAAGGAAGCGTTTTATCGGAAAAAAGGACTTCAGATTCGTGTTCAGCACCCCGAAAAACCCTTAGAGAGTCGGTTTGAAAGCGATTAAACAGAGTTAATTTTTGAGCAATTTTGATGAAAAAACGCGAAAATAGCCATGAGGGAAGCGTTTTATCGAAAAAGGACTTCAGATTAGCACCCCGACAAACCCCTTAGAGAGTAGGTTTGAAAGCGATTAAACAGAGTTAATTTTTGAGCAATTTTGATGAAAAAACGCGAAAATAACCATGAAGGAAGCGTTTTATCGAAAAAAGGACTTCAGATTCGTGTTCAGCACCCCGAAAACCCCTTAGAGAGTAGGTTTGAAAGCGATTAAACAGAGTTAATTTTTGAGCAATTTTGATGAAAAAACGCGAAAATAACCATGAAGGAAGCGTTTTATCGAAAAAAGGACTTCAGATTCGTGTTCAGCACCCCGAAAAACCCCTTAGAGAGTAGGTTTGAAAGCGATTAAACAGAGTTAATTTTTGAGCAATTTTGATGAAAAAACGCGAAAATAACCATGAAGGAAGCGTTTTATCGAAAAAAGGACTTCAGATTCGTGTTCAGCACCCCGAAAAACCCCTTAGAGAGTAGGTTTGAAAGCGATTAAACAGAGTTTATTTTTGAGCAATTTTGATGAAAAAACGCGAAAATAACCATGAAGGAAGCGTTTTATCGAAAAAGGACTTCAGATTCGTGTTCAGCACCCCGAAAAACCCCTTAGAGAGTAGGTTTGAAAGCGATTAAACAGAGTTTATTTTTGAGCAATTTTGATGAAAAAACGCGAAAATAACCATGAAGGAAGCGTTTTATCGAAAAAAGGACTTCAGATTCGTGTTCAGCACCCCGAAAAACCCCTTAGAGAGTAGGTTTGAAAGCGATTAAACAGAGTTTATTTTTGAGCAATTTTGATGAAAAAACGCGAAAATAACCATGAAGGAAGCGTTTTATCGAAAAAAGGACTTCAGATTCGTGTTCAGCACCCCGAAAAACCCCTTAGAGAGTAGGTTTGAAAGCGATTAAACAGAGTTAATTTTTGAGCAATTTTGATGAAAAAACGCGAAAATAACCATGAAGGAAGCGTTTTATCGAAAAAAGGACTTCAGATTCGTGTTCAGCACCCCGAAAAACCCCTTAGAGAGTAGGTTTGAAAGCGATTAAACAGAGTTTATTTTTGAGCAATTTTGATGAAAAAACGCGAAAATAACCATGAAGGAAGCGTTTTATCGAAAAAGGACTTCAGATTCGTGTTCAGCACCCCGAAAAACCCCTTAGAGAGTAGGTTTGAAAGCGATTAAACAGAGTTAATTTTTGAGCAATTTTGATGAAAAAACGCGAAAATAACCATGAAGGAAGCGTTTTATCGAAAAAAGGACTTCAGATTCGTGTTCAGCACCCCGAAAAACCCCTTAGAGAGTAGGTTTGAAAGCGATTAAACAGAGTTTATTTTTGAGCAATTTTGATGAAAAAACGCGAAAATAACCATGAAGGAAGCGTTTTATCGAAAAAAGGACTTCAGATTCGTGTTCAGCACCCCGAAAAACCCCTTAGAGAGTAGGTTTGAAAGCGATTAAACAGAGTTAATTTTTGAGCAATTTTGATGAAAAAACGCGAAAATAACCATGAAGGAAGCGTTTTATCGAAAAAAGGACTTCAGATTCGTGTTCAGCACCCCGAAAAACCCCTTAGAGAGTAGGTTTGAAAGCGATTAAACAGAGTTAATTTTTGAGCAATTTTGATGAAAAAACGCGAAAATAACCATGAAGGAAGCGTTTTATCGAAAAAAGGACTTCAGATTCGTGTTCAGCACCCCGAAAAACCCCTTAGAGAGTAGGTTTGAAAGCGATTAAACAGAGTTAATTTTTGAGCAATTTTGATGAAAAAACGCGAAAATAACCATGAAGGAAGCGTTTTATCGAAAAAAGGACTTCAGATTCGTGTTCAGCACCCCGAAAAACCCCTTAGAGAGTAGGTTTGAAAGCGATTAAACAGAGTTTATTTTTGAGCAATTTTGATGAAAAAACGCGAAAATAACCATGAAGGAAGCGTTTTATCGAAAAAAGGACTTCAGATTCGTGTTCAGCACCCCGAAAAACCCCTTAGAGAGTAGGTTTGAAAGCGATTAAACAGAGTTTATTTTTGAGCAATTTTGATGAAAAAACGCGAAAATAACCATGAAGGAAGCGTTTTATCGAAAAAAGGACTTCAGATTCGTGTTCAGCACCCCGAAAAACCCCTTAGAGAGTAGGTTTGAAAGCGATTAAACAGAGTTTATTTTTGAGCAATTTTGATGAAAAAACGCGAAAATAACCATGAAGGAAGCGTTTTATCGAAAAAAGGACTTCAGATTCGTGTTCAGCACCCCGAAAAACCCCTTAGAGAGTAGGTTTGAAAGCGATTAAACAGAGTTTATTTTTGAGCAATTTTGATGAAAAAACGCGAAAATAACCATGAAGGAAGCGTTTTATCGAAAAAGGACTTCAGATTCGTGTTCAGCACCCCGAAAACCCCTTAGAGAGTAGGTTTGAAAGCGATTAAACAGAGTTTATTTTTGAGCAATTTTGATGAAAAAACGCGAAAATAACCATGAAGGAAGCGTTTTATCGAAAAAAGGACTTCAGATTCGTGTTCAGCACCCCGAAAAACCCCTTAGAGAGTAGGTTTGAAAGCGATTAAACAGAGTTTATTTTTGAGCAAGAAGCGTTTTATCGAAAAAGGACTTCAGATTCGTGTTCAGCACCCCGAAAAACCCCTTAGAGAGTAGGTTTGAAAGCGATTAAACAGAGTTTATTTTTGAGCAATTTTGATGAAAAAACGCGAAAATAACCATGAAGGAAGCGTTTTATCGAAAAAAGGACTTCAGATTCGTGTTCAGCACCCCGAAAAACCCCTTAGAGAGTAGGTTTGAAAGCGATTAAACAGAGTTTATTTTTGAGCAATTTTGATGAAAAAACGCGAAAATAACCATGAAGGAAGCGTTTTATCGAAAAAAGGACTTCAGATTCGTGTTCAGCACCCCGAAAAACCCCTTAGAGAGTAGGTTTGAAAGCGATTAAACAGAGTTTATTTTTGAGCAATTTTGATGAAAAAACGCGAAAATAACCATGAAGGAAGCGTTTTATCGAAAAAGGACTTCAGATTCGTGTTCAGCACCCCGAAAAACCCCTTAGAGAGTAGGTTTGAAAGCGATTAAACAGAGTTTATTTTTGAGCAATTTTGATGAAAAAACGCGAAAATAACCATGAAGGAAGCGTTTTATCGAAAAAAGGACTTCAGATTCGTGTTCAGCACCCCGAAAAACCCCTTAGAGAGTAGGTTTGAAAGCGATTAAACAGAGTTTATTTTTGAGCAATTTTGATGAAAAAACGCGAAAATAACCATGAAGGAAGCGTTTTATCGAAAAAAGGACTTCAGATTCGTGTTCAGCACCCCGAAAAACCCCTTAGAGAGTAGGTTTGAAAGCGATTAAACAGAGTTTATTTTTGAGCAATTTTGATGAAAAAACGCGAAAATAACCATGAAGGAAGCGTTTTATCGAAAAAAGGACTTCAGATTCGTGTTCAGCACCCCGAAAAACCCCTTAGAGAGTAGGTTTGAAAGCGATTAAACAGAGTTTATTTTTGAGCAATTTTGATGAAAAAACGCGAAAATAACCATGAAGGAAGCGTTTTATCGAAAAAAGGACTTCAGATTCGTGTTCAGCACCCCGAAAAACCCCTTAGAGAGTAGGTTTGAAAGCGATTAAACAGAGTTTATTTTTGAGCAATTTTGATGAAAAAACGCGAAAATAACCATGAAGGAAGCGTTTTATCGAAAAAAGGACTTCAGATTCGTGTTCAGCACCCCGAAAAACCCCTTAGAGAGTAGGTTTGAAAGCGATTAAACAGAGTTTATTTTTGAGCAATTTTGATGAAAAAACGCGAAAATAACCATGAAGGAAGCGTTTTATCGAAAAAAGGACTTCAGATTCGTGTTCAGCACCCCGAAAAACCCCTTAGAGAGTAGGTTTGAAAGCGATTAAACAGAGTTTATTTTTGAGCAATTTTGATGAAAAAACGCGAAAATAACCATGAAGGAAGCGTTTTATCGAAAAAAGGACTTCAGATTCGTGTTCAGCACCCCGAAAAACCCCTTAGAGAGTAGGTTTGAAAGCGATTAAACAGAGTTTATTTTTGAGCAATTTTGATGAAAAAACGCGAAAATAACCATGAAGGAAGCGTTTTATCGAAAAAAGGACTTCAGATTCGTGTTCAGCACCCCGAAAAACCCCTTAGAGAGTAGGTTTGAAAGCGATTAAACAGAGTTTATTTTTGAGCAATTTTGATGAAAAAACGCGAAAATAACCATGAAGGAAGCGTTTTATCGAAAAAAGGACTTCAGATTCGTGTTCAGCACCCCGAAAAACCCCTTAGAGAGTAGGTTTGAAAGCGATTAAACAGAGTTTATTTTTGAGCAATTTTGATGAAAAAACGCGAAAATAACCATGAAGGAAGCGTTTTATCGAAAAAAGGACTTCAGATTCGTGTTCAGCACCCCGAAAAACCCCTTAGAGAGTAGGTTTGAAAGCGATTAAACAGAGTTTATTTTTGAGCAATTTTGATGAAAAAACGCGAAAATAACCATGAAGGAAGCGTTTTATCGAAAAAAGGACTTCAGATTCGTGTTCAGCACCCCGAAAAACCCCTTAGAGAGTAGGTTTGAAAGCGATTAAACAGAGTTTATTTTTGAGCAATTTTGATGAAAAAACGCGAAAATAACCATGAAGGAAGCGTTTTATCGAAAAAGGACTTCAGATTCGTGTTCAGCACCCCGAAAAACCCCTTAGAGAGTAGGTTTGAAAGCGATTAAACAGAGTTTATTTTTGAGCAATTTTGATGAAAAAACGCGAAAATAACCATGAAGGAAGCGTTTTATCGAAAAAGGACTTCAGATTCGTGTTCAGCACCCCGAAAAACCCCTTAGAGAGTAGGTTTGAAAGCGATTAAACAGAGTTTATTTTTGAGCAATTTTGATGAAAAAACGCGAAAATAACCATGAAGGAAGCGTTTTATCGAAAAAAGGACTTCAGATTCGTGTTCAGCACCCCGAAAAACCCCTTAGAGAGTAGGTTTGAAAGCGATTAAACAGAGTTTATTTTTGAGCAATTTTGATGAAAAAACGCGAAAATAACCATGAAGGAAGCGTTTTATCGAAAAAAGGACTTCAGATTCGTGTTCAGCACCCCGAAAAACCCCTTAGAGAGTAGGTTTGAAAGCGATTAAACAGAGTTTATTTTTGAGCAATTTTGATGAAAAAACGCGAAAATAACCATGAAGGAAGCGTTTTATCGAAAAAAGGACTTCAGATTCGTGTTCAGCACCCCGAAAAACCCCTTAGAGAGTAGGTTTGAAAGCGATTAAACAGAGTTAATTTTTGAGCAATTTTGATGAAAAAACGCGAAAATAACCATGAAGGAAGCGTTTTATCGAAAAAAGGACTTCAGATTCGTGTTCAGCACCCCGAAAAACCCCTTAGAGAGTAGGTTTGAAAGCGATTAAACAGAGTTTATTTTTGAGCAATTTTGATGAAAAAACGCGAAAATAACCATGAAGGAAGCGTTTTATCGAAAAAAGGACTTCAGATTCGTGTTCAGCACCCCGAAAAACCCCTTAGAGAGTAGTTTGAAAGCGATTAAACAGAGTTTATTTTTGAGCAATTTTGATGAAAAAACGCGAAAATAACCATGAAGGAAGCGTTTTATCGAAAAAAGGACTTCAGATTCGTGTTCAGCACCCCGAAAAACCCCTTAGAGAGTAGGTTTGAAAGCGATTAAACAGAGTTTATTTTTGAGCAATTTTGATGAAAAAACGCGAAAATAACCATGAAGGAAGCGTTTTATCGAAAAAGGACTTCAGATTCGTGTTCAGCACCCCGAAAAACCCCTTAGAGAGTAGGTTTGAAAGCGATTAAACAGAGTTAATTTTTGAGCAATTTTGATGAAAAAACGCGAAAATAACCATGAAGGAAGCGTTTTATCGAAAAAAGGACTTCAGATTCGTGTTCAGCACCCCGAAAAACCCCTTAGAGAGTAGGTTTGAAAGCGATTAAACAGAGTTTATTTTTGAGCAATTTTGATGAAAAAACGCGAAAATAACCATGAAGGAAGCGTTTTATCGAAAAAAGGACTTCAGATTCGTGTTCAGCACCCCGAAAACCCCTTAGAGAGTAGGTTTGAAAGCGATTAAACAGAGTTTATTTTTGAGCAATTTTGATGAAAAAACGCGAAAATAACCATGAAGGAAGCGTTTTATCGAAAAAAGGACTTCAGATTCGTGTTCAGCACCCCGAAAAACCCCTTAGAGAGTAGGTTTGAAAGCGATTAAACAGAGTTTATTTTTGAGCAATTTTGATGAAAAAACGCGAAAATAACCATGAAGGAAGCGTTTTATCGAAAAAAGGACTTCAGATTCGTGTTCAGCACCCCGAAAAACCCCTTAGAGAGTAGGTTTGAAAGCGATTAAACAGAGTTTATTTTTGAGCAATTTTGATGAAAAAACGCGAAAATAACCATGAAGGAAGCGTTTTATCGAAAAAAGGACTTCAGATTCGTGTTCAGCACCCCGAAAAACCCCTTAGAGAGTAGGTTTGAAAGCGATTAAACAGAGTTTATTTTTGAGCAATTTTGATGAAAAAACGCGAAAATAACCATGAAGGAAGCGTTTTATCGAAAAAAGGACTTCAGATTCGTGTTCAGCACCCCGAAAAACCCCTTAGAGAGTAGGTTTGAAAGCGATTAAACAGAGTTTATTTTTGAGCAATTTTGATGAAAAAACGCGAAAATAACCATGAAGGAAGCGTTTTATCGAAAAAAGGACTTCAGATTCGTGTTCAGCACCCCGAAAAACCCCTTAGAGAGTAGGTTTGAAAGCGATTAAACAGAGTTTATTTTTGAGCAATTTTGATGAAAAAACGCGAAAATAACCATGAAGGAAGCGTTTTATCGAAAAAAGGACTTCAGATTCGTGTTCAGCACCCCGAAAAACCCCTTAGAGAGTAGGTTTGAAAGCGATTAAACAGAGTTTATTTTTGAGCAATTTTGATGAAAAAACGCGAAAATAACCATGAAGGAAGCGTTTTATCGAAAAAAGGACTTCAGATTCGTGTTCAGCACCCCGAAAAACCCCTTAGAGAGTAGGTTTGAAAGCGATTAAACAGAGTTTATTTTTGAGCAATTTTGATGAAAAAACGCGAAAATAACCATGAAGGAAGCGTTTTATCGAAAAAAGGACTTCAGATTCGTGTTCAGCACCCCGAAAAACCCCTTAGAGAGTAGGTTTGAAAGCGATTAAACAGAGTTTATTTTTGAGCAATTTTGATGAAAAAACGCGAAAATAACCATGAAGGAAGCGTTTTATCGAAAAAAGGACTTCAGATTCGTGTTCAGCACCCCGAAAAACCCCTTAGAGAGTAGGTTTGAAAGCGATTAAACAGAGTTTATTTTTGAGCAATTTTGATGAAAAAACGCGAAAATAACCATGAAGGAAGCGTTTTATCGAAAAAGGACTTCAGATTCGTGTTCAGCACCCCGAAAAACCCCTTAGAGAGTAGGTTTGAAAGCGATTAAACAGAGTTTATTTTTGAGCAATTTTGATGAAAAAACGCGAAAATAACCATGAAGGAAGCGTTTTATCGAAAAAAGGACTTCAGATTCGTGTTCAGCACCCCGAAAAACCCCTTAGAGAGTAGGTTTGAAAGCGATTAAACAGAGTTTATTTTTGAGCAATTTTGATGAAAAAACGCGAAAATAACCATGAAGGAAGCGTTTTATCGAAAAAGGACTTCAGATTCGTGTTCAGCACCCCGAAAACCCCTTAGAGAGTAGGTTTGAAAGCGATTAAACAGAGTTTATTTTTGAGCAATTTTGATGAAAAAACGCGAAAATAACCATGAAGGAAGCGTTTTATCGAAAAAAGGACTTCAGATTCGTGTTCAGCACCCCGAAAAACCCCTTAGAGAGTAGGTTTGAAAGCGATTAAACAGAGTTTATTTTTGAGCAATTTTGATGAAAAAACGCGAAAATAACCATGAAGGAAGCGTTTTATCGGAAAAAGGACTTCAGATTCGTGTTCAGCACCCCGAAAAACCCCTTAGAGAGTAGGTTTGAAAGCGATTAAACAGAGTTTATTTTTGAGCAATTTTGATGAAAAAACGCGAAAATAACCATGAAGGAAGCGTTTTATCGAAAAAAGGACTTCAGATTCGTGTTCAGCACCCCGAAAACCCCTTAGAGAGTAGGTTTGAAAGCGATTAAACAGAGTTTATTTTTGAGCAATTTTGATGAAAAAACGCGAAAATAACCATGAAGGAAGCGTTTTATCGAAAAAAGGACTTCAGATTCGTGTTCAGCACCCCGAAAACCCCTTAGAGAGTAGGTTTGAAAGCGATTAAACAGAGTTTATTTTTGAGCAATTTTGATGAAAAAACGCGAAAATAACCATGAAGGAAGCGTTTTATCGAAAAAGGACTTCAGATTCGTGTTCAGCACCCCGAAAAACCCCTTAGAGAGTAGGTTTGAAAGCGATTAAACAGAGTTTATTTTTGAGCAATTTTGATGAAAAAACGCGAAAATAACCATGAAGGAAGCGTTTTATCGAAAAAAGGACTTCAGATTCGTGTTCAGCACCCCGAAAAACCCCTTAGAGAGTAGGTTTGAAAGCGATTAAACAGAGTTTATTTTTGAGCAATTTTGATGAAAAAACGCGAAAATAACCATGAAGGAAGCGTTTTATCGAAAAAAGGACTTCAGATTCGTGTTCAGCACCCCGAAAACCCCTTAGAGAGTAGGTTTGAAAGCGATTAAACAGAGTTTATTTTTGAGCAATTTTGATGAAAAAACGCGAAAATAACCATGAAGGAAGCGTTTTATCGAAAAAGGACTTCAGATTCGTGTTCAGCACCCCGAAAACCCCTTAGAGAGTAGGTTTGAAAGCGATTAAACAGAGTTTATTTTTGAGCAATTTTGATGAAAAAACGCGAAAATAACCATGAAGGAAGCGTTTTATCGAAAAAGGACTTCAGATTCGTGTTCAGCACCCCGAAAACCCCTTAGAGAGTAGGTTTGAAAGCGATTAAACAGAGTTTATTTTTGAGCAATTTTGATGAAAAAACGCGAAAATAACCATGAAGGAAGCGTTTTATCGGAAAAAGGACTTCAGATTCGTGTTCAGCACCCCGAAAAACCCCTTAGAGAGTAGGTTTGAAAGCGATTAAACAGAGTTTATTTTTGAGCAATTTTGATGAAAAAACGCGAAAATAACCATGAAGGAAGCGTTTTATCGAAAAAAGGACTTCAGATTCGTGTTCAGCACCCCGAAAACCCCTTAGAGAGTAGGTTTGAAAGCGATTAAACAGAGTTTATTTTTGAGCAATTTTGATGAAAAAACGCGAAAATAACCATGAAGGAAGCGTTTTATCGAAAAAAGGACTTCAGATTCGTGTTCAGCACCCCGAAAACCCCTTAGAGAGTAGGTTTGAAAGCGATTAAACAGAGTTTATTTTTGAGCAATTTTGATGAAAAAACGCGAAAATAACCATGAAGGAAGCGTTTTATCGAAAAAGGACTTCAGATTCGTGTTCAGCACCCCGAAAACCCCTTAGAGAGTAGGTTTGAAAGCGATTAAACAGAGTTTATTTTTGAGCAATTTTGATGAAAAAACGCGAAAATAACCATGAAGGAAGCGTTTTATCGAAAAAAGGACTTCAGATTCGTGTTCAGCACCCCGAAAACCCCTTAGAGAGTAGGTTTGAAAGCGATTAAACAGAGTTTATTTTTGAGCAATTTTGATGAAAAAACGCGAAAATAACCATGAAGGAAGCGTTTTATCGAAAAAGGACTTCAGATTCGTGTTCAGCACCCCGAAAAACCCCTTAGAGAGTAGGTTTGAAAGCGATTAAACAGAGTTTATTTTTGAGCAATTTTGATGAAAAAACGCGAAAATAACCATGAAGGAAGCGTTTTATCGAAAAAAGGACTTCAGATTCGTGTTCAGCACCCCGAAAAACCCCTTAGAGAGTAGGTTTGAAAGCGATTAAACAGAGTTTATTTTTGAGCAATTTTGATGAAAAAACGCGAAAATAACCATGAAGGAAGCGTTTTATCGAAAAAGGACTTCAGATTCGTGTTCAGCACCCCGAAAACCCCTTAGAGAGTAGGTTTGAAAGCGATTAAACAGAGTTTATTTTTGAGCAATTTTGATGAAAAAACGCGAAAATAACCATGAAGGAAGCGTTTTATCGAAAAAAGGACTTCAGATTCGTGTTCAGCACCCCGAAAACCCCTTAGAGAGTAGGTTTGAAAGCGATTAAACAGAGTTTATTTTTGAGCAATTTTGATGAAAAAACGCGAAAATAACCATGAAGGAAGCGTTTTATCGAAAAAAGGACTTCAGATTCGTGTTCAGCACCCCGAAAAACCCCTTAGAGAGTAGGTTTGAAAGCGATTAAACAGAGTTTATTTTTGAGCAATTTTGATGAAAAAACGCGAAAATAACCATGAAGGAAGCGTTTTATCGAAAAAGGACTTCAGATTCGTGTTCAGCACCCCGAAAAACCCCTTAGAGAGTAGGTTTGAAAGCGATTAAACAGAGTTTATTTTTGAGCAATTTTGATGAAAAAACGCGAAAATAACCATGAAGGAAGCGTTTTATCGGAAAAAGGACTTCAGATTCGTGTTCAGCACCCCGAAAAACCCCTTAGAGAGTAGGTTTGAAAGCGATTAAACAGAGTTTATTTTTGAGCAATTTTGATGAAAAAACGCGAAAATAACCATGAAGGAAGCGTTTTATCGGAAAAAGGACTTCAGATTCGTGTTCAGCACCCCGAAAAACCCCTTAGAGAGTAGGTTTGAAAGCGATTAAACAGAGTTTATTTTTGAGCAATTTTGATGAAAAAACGCGAAAATAACCATGAAGGAAGCGTTTTATCGAAAAAAGGACTTCAGATTCGTGTTCAGCACCCCGAAAACCCCTTAGAGAGTAGGTTTGAAAGCGATTAAACAGAGTTTATTTTTGAGCAATTTTGATGAAAAAACGCGAAAATAACCATGAAGGAAGCGTTTTATCGGAAAAAGGACTTCAGATTCGTGTTCAGCACCCCGAAAAACCCCTTAGAGAGTAGGTTTGAAAGCGATTAAACAGAGTTTATTTTTGAGCAATTTTGATGAAAAAACGCGAAAATAACCATGAAGGAAGCGTTTTATCGGAAAAAGGACTTCAGATTCGTGTTCAGCACCCCGAAAAACCCCTTAGAGAGTAGGTTTGAAAGCGATTAAACAGAGTTTATTTTTGAGCAATTTTGATGAAAAAACGCGAAAATAACCATGAAGGAAGCGTTTTATCGAAAAAGGACTTCAGATTCGTGTTCAGCACCCCGAAAAACCCCTTAGAGAGTAGGTTTGAAAGCGATTAAACAGAGTTTATTTTTGAGCAATTTTGATGAAAAAACGCGAAAATAACCATGAAGGAAGCGTTTTATCGGAAAAAGGACTTCAGATTCGTGTTCAGCACCCCGAAAAACCCCTTAGAGAGTAGGTTTGAAAGCGATTAAACAGAGTTTATTTTTGAGCAATTTTGATGAAAAAACGCGAAAATAACCATGAAGGAAGCGTTTTATCGAAAAAGGACTTCAGATTCGTGTTCAGCACCCCGAAAAACCCCTTAGAGAGTAGGTTTGAAAGCGATTAAACAGAGTTTATTTTTGAGCAATTTTGATGAAAAAACGCGAAAATAACCATGAAGGAAGCGTTTTATCGAAAAAGGACTTCAGATTCGTGTTCAGCACCCCGAAAACCCCTTAGAGAGTAGGTTTGAAAGCGATTAAACAGAGTTTATTTTTGAGCAATTTTGATGAAAAAACGCGAAAATAACCATGAAGGAAGCGTTTTATCGGAAAAAGGACTTCAGATTCGTGTTCAGCACCCCGAAAAACCCCTTAGAGAGTAGGTTTGAAAGCGATTAAACAGAGTTTATTTTTGAGCAATTTTGATGAAAAAACGCGAAAATAACCATGAAGGAAGCGTTTTATCGGAAAAAGGACTTCAGATTCGTGTTCAGCACCCCGAAAAACCCCTTAGAGAGTAGGTTTGAAAGCGATTAAACAGAGTTTATTTTTGAGCAATTTTGATGAAAAAACGCGAAAATAACCATGAAGGAAGCGTTTTATCGGAAAAAGGACTTCAGATTCGTGTTCAGCACCCCGAAAAACCCCTTAGAGAGTAGGTTTGAAAGCGATTAAACAGAGTTTATTTTTGAGCAATTTTGATGAAAAAACGCGAAAATAACCATGAAGGAAGCGTTTTATCGGAAAAAGGACTTCAGATTCGTGTTCAGCACCCCGAAAAACCCCTTAGAGAGTAGGTTTGAAAGCGATTAAACAGAGTTTATTTTTGAGCAATTTTGATGAAAAAACGCGAAAATAACCATGAAGGAAGCGTTTTATCGGAAAAAGGACTTCAGATTCGTGTTCAGCACCCCGAAAAACCCCTTAGAGAGTAGGTTTGAAAGCGATTAAACAGAGTTTATTTTTGAGCAATTTTGATGAAAAAACGCGAAAATAACCATGAAGGAAGCGTTTTATCGGAAAAAGGACTTCAGATTCGTGTTCAGCACCCCGAAAACCCCTTAGAGAGTAGGTTTGAAAGCGATTAAACAGAGTTTATTTTTGAGCAATTTTGATGAAAAAACGCGAAAATAACCATGAAGGAAGCGTTTTATCGGAAAAAGGACTTCAGATTCGTGTTCAGCACCCCGAAAAACCCCTTAGAGAGTAGGTTTGAAAGCGATTAAACAGAGTTTATTTTTGAGCAATTTTGATGAAAAAACGCGAAAATAACCATGAAGGAAGCGTTTTATCGGAAAAAGGACTTCAGATTCGTGTTCAGCACCCCGAAAACCCCTTAGAGAGTAGGTTTGAAAGCGATTAAACAGAGTTTATTTTTGAGCAATTTTGATGAAAAAACGCGAAAATAACCATGAAGGAAGCGTTTTATCGGAAAAAGGACTTCAGATTCGTGTTCAGCACCCCGAAAAACCCCTTAGAGAGTAGGTTTGAAAGCGATTAAACAGAGTTTATTTTTGAGCAATTTTGATGAAAAAACGCGAAAATAACCATGAAGGAAGCGTTTTATCGAAAAAGGACTTCAGATTCGTGTTCAGCACCCCGAAAAACCCCTTAGAGAGTAGGTTTGAAAGCGATTAAACAGAGTTTATTTTTGAGCAATTTTGATGAAAAAACGCGAAAATAACCATGAAGGAAGCGTTTTATCGGAAAAAGGACTTCAGATTCGTGTTCAGCACCCCGAAAACCCCTTAGAGAGTAGGTTTGAAAGCGATTAAACAGAGTTTATTTTTGAGCAATTTTGATGAAAAAACGCGAAAATAACCATGAAGGAAGCGTTTTATCGAAAAAGGACTTCAGATTCGTGTTCAGCACCCCGAAAAACCCCTTAGAGAGTAGGTTTGAAAGCGATTAAACAGAGTTTATTTTTGAGCAATTTTGATGAAAAAACGCGAAAATAACCATGAAGGAAGCGTTTTATCGGAAAAAGGACTTCAGATTCGTGTTCAGCACCCCGAAAAACCCCTTAGAGAGTAGGTTTGAAAGCGATTAAACAGAGTTTATTTTTGAGCAATTTTGATGAAAAAACGCGAAAATAACCATGAAGGAAGCGTTTTATCGGAAAAAGGACTTCAGATTCGTGTTCAGCACCCCGAAAAACCCCTTAGAGAGTAGGTTTGAAAGCGATTAAACAGAGTTTATTTTTGAGCAATTTTGATGAAAAAACGCGAAAATAACCATGAAGGAAGCGTTTTATCGAAAAAGGACTTCAGATTCGTGTTCAGCACCCCGAAAAACCCCTTAGAGAGTAGGTTTGAAAGCGATTAAACAGAGTTTATTTTTGAGCAATTTTGATGAAAAAACGCGAAAATAACCATGAAGGAAGCGTTTTATCGAAAAAGGACTTCAGATTCGTGTTCAGCACCCCGAAAAACCCCTTAGAGAGTAGGTTTGAAAGCGATTAAACAGAGTTTATTTTTGAGCAATTTTGATGAAAAAACGCGAAAATAACCATGAAGGAAGCGTTTTATCGAAAAAGGACTTCAGATTCGTGTTCAGCACCCCGAAAAACCCCTTAGAGAGTAGGTTTGAAAGCGATTAAACAGAGTTTATTTTTGAGCAATTTTGATGAAAAAACGCGAAAATAACCATGAAGGAAGCGTTTTATCGGAAAAAGGACTTCAGATTCGTGTTCAGGATTAAACAGAGTTTATTTTTGAGCAATTTTGATGAAAAAACGCGAAAATAACCATGAAGGAAGCGTTTTATCGAAAAAGGACTTCAGATTCGTGTTCAGCACCCCGAAAACCCCTTAGAGAGTAGGTTTGAAAGCGATTAAACAGAGTTTATTTTTGAGCAATTTTGATGAAAAAACGCGAAATAACTATGAAGGAAGCGTTTTATTCGTGTTCAGCACCCCGAAAAACCCTTAGAGAGTAGGGTTGTAAGCGATTAAAAAGAGTTAATTTTTTAGCAATTTTTATGAAAAAACGCGAAAATAACCATGAAGGAAGCGTTTTATCGGAAAAAGGACTTCAGATTCGTGTTCAGCACCCCGAAAAACCCCTTAGAGAGTAGGTTTGAAAGCGATTAAACAGAGTTTATTTTTTAGCAATTTTGATGAAAAATCGCGAAAATAACCATGAAGGAAGCGTGTTATCGGGAAACGGGCTTCAGATTCGTGTTCAGCACCCCGAAAAACCCCTTAGAGTAGGTTTGAAAGCGATTAAACAGAGTTTATTTTTGAGCAATTTTGATGAAAAATCGCGAAAATAACCATGAAGGAAGCGTTTTATCGGAAAAACGGGCTTCAGATTCGTGTTCAACACCCCGAAAAACCCCTTAAAGAGTAGGTTTGAAAAGGATTAAACAGAGTTTATTTTTGAGCAATTTTGATGAAAAATCGCGAAAATAACCATGAAGGAAGCGTTTTATCGAAAAACGGGCTTCAGATTCGTGTTCAGCACCCCGAAAAACCCCTTTGAGAGTAGGTTTGAAAGCGATTAAACAGAGTTTATTTTTGAGCAATTTTGATGAAAAAACGCGAAAATAACCATGAAGGAAGCGTTTTATCGGAAAAAGGACTTCAGATTCGTGTTCAGCACCCCGAAAACCCCTTTTTTT
>JAVIWC010000144.1:0-15408 GCA_031894815.1 Creontiades dilutus
AAACTTCACATTTTAATGTATTCTGGTATATTAAACTAACATTCGAACCTCTAGTAGTCTCTGTAATGAACCACGGTGATGATTCAAGAATAGATACATCAACGGGGCATCTGCTGTTTGCTCTCAATTCTTCTTTCTGATCATTCACAAACGAGAAACACGAAATACTTCCGATTCGATTCCTGGGGTTATTCCCTCTTTCTAAACATTAAAGGTGTTGGAGCTGGTCTTATCCGTGGACTTTGTGGACTCTGAAATCTGTCGTGTCCAATTAAGTATCGTTAGAAATCTGTGAGCGAAGGGCATTGCCGACTGAAACCAGTTGGATAAGATACGGGAAATCCTGATAATACGGTTTATTTCCTACTATTTCGCTAATGAACAAAAGTAATTATTGGAATTATTGGAAGAGGAAATGCCTTGCAATTCGATTAAGACTGTCCCCCAACCCTCGCCCAGTTGATCTTTTGCCGAATTAGTGTGGCCATTTCTACTGATTAGCTTAGAGACAGATAACGTTTGTTTTATAAGCGCTGTAGTCCCGAGAGAGTTTTTAGGTCAATTGTAGTTGGTTAACCTCCCCATGGCACAGTTGAAAGCGATAAAACCTTGTACATTATTAGCCAATAGTTTATTTAATCTATTTACTGATCTTTAATTTATTCAATTATATAATTGAGCATGCTACGCTAACATTAACAGTCAGTTACTTTTCGTGTGGCACATAGCTTTCCGGTATAGATAACATAAATTCAAAGATCATTGAAATGTTTTAAGTAATCCTAAGAGTTGTAGAATATAATCTTGTTATCAACGATTCACGGGATAGAAATGCGAGACATGTTCCCACGGACATCAACGCATTGAAAATTTCAGTCGACATTTATTGCAGGTCTGACGAGGAATAGAATGATATGGTACGAGTTTAAACTAATACGAGATGATTAAACTAGTTTTTCTCATCTACACTTCACCTTCAAGTGCTGAAATTACATTTAATGGATTTTACGTTTGCACCTGAGTGATGCATTGATTCGGGAGAAATGAAATTCATAGATGACCATCTGTTACAATCATTTGACGTTTGAGCATGCGCAGCAACTACTATTAATTCTACTACAATTAATTCGAAGACTGGTGTATTGATTTGTGAGTAATGAAACTCACCTACAGGGTCCCAAAACTGTACATTTTCTGAAATGACATAAAAATCGAATGAAAACTGTAAACTGTAAAGTTACTAGGTACTGGGAACACTGCCATATAAACACGGAACAAAAGTTATCCAGAAAACTAAAACTCTACCATTTCTTACACAGTTATTATTTCAGTAATGCTTGATTGTTCGTGCTATTTTAAGGATTTAGGGTCACTTTTAGGTTTGGAAGTTCAGTCTGTTTTGCTTTAAAAATGTTGCTAAGATTGGAGGGAAAGCCTATTTAATCATCTTGGATCAATTTTGATTCGCTTGTACCAATATGTCCGGTAGAGAATGTTGACTCACCTATTTGATGAAGCTGATGTCTAACAAGAACACGCCTCTTCAGGCGGGTCACACGTTTTTGGCCCATAAAGAAGAGGCGATCGGGCTGGGCTGGTTTTGGGGTTAAATTGGCTTTCGCTGTATTCTTTGTAGCAGAATGCGACAATGCCTTACTCTGCGGGATATTGTCACAATTTTGTTCGTCTCCCTCTCCGATCAACTAGTGGAGTCCCTGATGACAATCCATTTAGTGAAAGCGGTTCAACATGGCTTTTGTCAGAACCGGTTCCCTTGCAGTGTTCCGTTTGTTACGATGTACTACAATTGTTGAGCAACGCCGCCAATGATCCGGTTGCAATCCAAATTCAATTAACCGTTTCAGTGAGGGACCCAAAACTGATACTTTTTCCTCAGGCGGAAAATGCCTGCAATCTCCCTGCAATTTTTAATAAAAGTGCATTTATATCTTTGAAAAGATATGTAAAGAACCATTGGCAACCATAATTCGTTGGTTTTGAATAAATTGGGGCCACGGCACCGAGGTAGTGCCAAACACTTGGGGCCATGACCGGAGGTGTGCTAATCCATAGTGAGAACGCAGAGTGCAAAACGCGAATTTTCACGGATGACACGGAGAAACACCTGGGAGAGCATTCAAAAAGCTCAATTAGCGACCTAAACTGAATCCTCAGTCCAGTTTACTGATGTTGAAGATAGAATATTAACGAGGAGGAGAAGTTGAAGGGTGAACTTGGATGGGGGAAAAATACACTACCCATTCTTATTATACATCCGATCCAAAAAACGACAGACATCATAGTAAACTACAAACTACAGGATATACTGAACGTTTAGAAACACTGACATTCAACCTAACTCAAAAATTGAAAACATTAGATTGTTTTTTTCTTTTCTTTTAACGTGGGGTCGGCGTTTTACCTACCTGGGCACCAAATAAAAAAATAAAAAAATAAAATAAAATAAAGAAATTCTAATAACTTCCGTCAGTCCGTCGTTTGAAGCTGTTATATCTCCATTGTCAGTTGCAACGTGAAAGCGGTCTGAGAGAGTTTTCTGATATGTGTAACAAGAGTACGGGTAATGATGTCATAGTCAGTGGATTTCTTCGAGCGGTCCTTTGCCTTTTGTAGCTGAATGTTTATCTGGTCCATATTGAATCGTACAGTCCAATACAATCCCGTCCAAACCTCCGCGAAGCATTTCAACAGCTGCATCTGACAGTTGTCAGAATGAAGGCGGGTTACTGCTGGCCCTCAGTAAGATATCTCCTACTCCTCAGCGCCACGCTATTCCTAGCATCATCGATGCCGTCATCATCTTGCGAACGCAAACACTTTCCGCCAAACGCTCTAGATCCCAGTTTGTGCTATGTCACTCTATTCGCTCTACGTTACTCTGGAAAACAGGATTATTGAAACAAGGCGTCCCACTGACCGGGCTATAATTGGTTGTTTTGATATGGTTCGCATTGTGAGCAGTCTTGGAGTTCCTTTACATTCGTTTCGTACGTTTCCCTGCCAAGAGACTGGTTCAGACAGCGCTTCGGTCGATGCTTAGTTGAACGGTCAGCTGAGAAAACATTGACGCCTGTGGCTCAATCAAGATGTTAATATTAGAACTCAACTATTATTAGCGACCCGTAGCATCGGTCTCATATAAACTCGATCTTCCTACCACTCTATAGTGTACATGTGAAGCGGAGAAGTGTGCTAATAAAAAATATCTAACGTTTCGCGATAGTTAATTGACTTTATTACGAGAACGAACTCAACAAATTACAAGGTAACCGAATTCCTTTTTCTCAGGGTTTATTCAACTCATCAATAATTCAATCAGTAGGTAGATAACTTTTAAAATGTTTGTATTGTCTGGGTGCTGGGGTGAATTATTCAAATATTGGACATGTTGAAAATGGTAAATTACTTACATACCTAGTGCCAAAGAGAACATGGTGGAAAAACCACAATATTAGCTCTAATTACAATATTTTCCAGAGTGTAGTACGCACTAACACTTTTAACCACCACATGTCATTATAAACATTAGAAAATTTTTGATCTAACGAAAAATATACAAATAATTCATTTTGAAGAAGAGTTTTTTAAACATGAATATTTCTTATTTTATCTAGAACGAGCCTATAGAATGAACGAAAGTGATATTAGTTTTGTATATTCTTCATCCTTTTATGGTTGTATAACATGAAAAATATCGTCTCTCGAAATGGGTAGAAATTATTTTGTTATTGGAGCGTTGATGAATACGCTTATAAACTTATCTTATAAAACGTATTGTTGGATGAGTCATACATCACAGCTGTCTCGCAATCCACGAGACGCATTTTAGTTAAATGTGCTACGCGTCTGCATATTGATGTTATGTTAATTGGTTAAATAATGCTTTTGTTATAATGAAGTAATCATACATAAAAATGGCTGCCTACAGAAAAAATCTGTATACTCAAAGTAATTACCGTTGAATGATGATCGAGTTTTGAGAGAAAACATTATTAGTTTACTCGAAAATGGATAGTATACAATCCTACAATCATCTCTCTACGCCCCCCCTGTTCTACACCACCAAATTCGTCTTTTGGTGGGCAACTGAACCAATTTCCGAATTCTAAGGGGTTTTTACGGAGCTACATCCAATAATGACAGCAATTTTTTCGCTTGGTTCGACAAAGGCATTTTTTTGGGGATTTTCAGACTTTTTGACATTTGTTTACAATGCATTTTACAGTAATCACCGAATCCATTCGAGCTTCTTCACAATCCAATTATTATGACCTAAAATTTTTTCAAGTTTGCCAACCAAAAATCGGGGATTTGATGATCTCTACAAAGAATTTCCTGTTGCAACTATCCCTAAAGTAAAATCAGCTAGCAATTTTTATCAGACCCCTCCCTTGTCAACCGAACTCCCTGACTAAAATTTCAAAGAAGTAGGTTGAACATGTTGGAGTACACACAAGTTCAACAAGAGTATATATTTTGAACGTTTCATCAAGTTTGAACCTATACAAATTTAATTTTTGACGTAGGAAGCTATAAATGGAATTTAGATTAATGATGATGAAAACAGGCTCTGGTTGATTTTCTTAAATGTTTCATGCCACCCTCTTTACTATGTACGTTACAACAATACCTAGTCTCTCATCATGTGCTGGCCACACGCCCTTGACACTAATGTTCAAGCTTTTGGGTTGACGTGGGAGAGAATGAAAATTTCAAGTTGATTTTTCTCTTGGGACAGTCGCTGGAGAAAGTTATATATAGAGAGCATCAAATTCCCAATTTTTAGTTGTCATCCATTCTTTTCATAAGAGTCCAAGCTTTCAAAACGCCCCGGATCATTTTTTACAGAACTTTCAGGAGCGAGTTGAACAATGAAGGGGGGAAAACGGTGACAATTTTGATTTGTGGACGTTCCCTCTCAGTTTTTTGTTAGATTTTTGTATGGTTAAAAAAGGTTTTAGACTAAAATTGGGTGTATATTCGGGATCTGAAACGAATTTCCCGTAAGATGAGTGTTTTGTGGAGCGGTTCGAGTAAAGTTAATGATTACTGTAAAATTCAGTGTAAACAACGGTCCAAAAAAACTACCCGATAAAAAGGAGGAAGCAACTCGCAGTTGATTCTTTCTGTAAACCAGTGTAATTGCTCAAGTATGGGTTAAATTGTCAGTGAATATATGCTCAACATTAACATCTCATTTCCGATTGACGGCCATCTCGAATCCTTCATTCCCAATAAACCCAACCGAATGGGTGTCAGAATAGCAAAACGTGGACCATGTTATAGTTATTCATTCTAAATTTCAACCTTCCACAGCAAAATTTGGATTTTAGATAAAGGTTCATGTTTTATTAACCGTCCCCTGTAAAAGGCACTTGTGAATTGACCAATTATTCAGTGGGGGTTGGACAAATATAATCAACGTTTCGGTTATCTCCTACAACGTGAATGAGGAATGGATTGGGCGACGAGAGAGACGTTCTCAGTCTCAATTACCCCGATTTTTGGCTAAGTGCAAGTCGTTTTTGCTGTAGTGGGGACGATCCTCTGCTATGCAGTCAATTCTTGGGGTTTCGAGGAGTTGACGATGGCGGAGGGTTCTACCCACCTTTATCAGGGGGCTCTTTGATCTGCCACAATACTCTTATGTCTGGCGCACTTGAGACAGTGCCGAAGCCCCTCGACATTCGCTCTAAAGCTGTGTCACAATCTGTCAATGATTACAGCGGTTGTCACTGGAGCTCAGTTACAAATATTCATAACACCAATTTAAAACAATTTTCACAATGATGTTCCCTTTTTTCGTCTCCTCATTCTGTTGCTCCAGAGCCTTAAATTGGAGCCATGTACTTCGCTAAGTGTTAATGTTTGGTACCTGCCACAGGCTACAAATGTTCCACTAATGTGCAACAAAATTGTTTGTTATCTCGCTTAGTTTTCGAGTTAATTCAGTTAAAAGATTTGTTTCGTGTTTTCAACTTTAACCCACTAAAAGGACACCAACTCCCTCAATTGAAGAATTAACTTCAAATTTGGCTTTACTGTTAAAAAGACCGTTAAATTTCACATCTCTTCGATGGAGAACTTTTCTGGATAATCTAACTGGATGAAAAATGAACTTGAGGAGGGAAAACTGTCATATCTTGAAAGTCTCTACTTTTGTTAACCAATTAATATATCCCTGTGATTCAGAGATGAATTTCAGGATTTAGTCATAAAATATGAACCAGAATTTCAGCTTTTCAAAGGTATAGGTATGAAGTGAGTGGAGTCATCGACGTTTGAATGCGGAAAATCTTGGGTTTTCACGGCAAAATCAATCTTTTCTCTACCCAAAACCGTCGCAAAAAAAAAAAAAAAAAAAAAAAACCATCGGATTTTATGTAACTTTTTTCCATGAATCCAATAGTGACCCTCTCAGGCCTCTTCCTCAGCAGGAAAAGGGTTTTCACCCTCCCTTTCCCCAGGTCGGAAGTTCTGAGCGAACAGTATCTTATTAATTGAATTTCTCAACTGTTGATTCAGAACTTTCAGCAGGGGGAGAGGGGCTGACAACCCCTTATTTGCTTAGCGTGGAGGCCCGAAAGGGTCACCATTCGATTCATGGAAAAAAGATAAATAAAATCCGACGCCAAAACCATTGTGACAAGTCGACGTTGTGCGAAAACGTGGATTGCACCATTAAAAAAAACAACATTTTTCCGCATTTAAACATGAATTTCTCTACTAACTTCAACCGTTAAATATATTTTTATCATACCGTTGGAAATATGAGATTCTGTCTCATACTCAGGATTGCCGGCTACCATATTTTGCAAATCATGGAGACCTATCAGCTGTTCAATAAAGTGGAGGTTTTCAAGATTTGCCAACTTTCCCTCTTCCAGTTCATTTTGCACTCATTTAGCTTTTTAAAAACTGTTAGTTTTCCGTAAGGAAGATAGGAAATTCAATGCTCCTCCCACTTGCGTGATCAAATTTGAAGTTACGTTTCGATCAGTGGTTCCCAACCCTTTTTAAACTGCCGCTCAGCTGTGGGGATGAACATTCCTCAGCCTCCCTCTTTCATGAGAACGATGGAGACCAGAAGGAGTCCGTTTGTAAACTAAATCAATGAAAGAGCAAATGGAAGAACGATTTAAGTAAAAGTGTCGTTCTATGTTACATTATTATGAGAGCCGGTTTGTTTACGGCAGGTTCTATCGTAGTGAAAGTGGGCGCAAGTCTCTTTCAAGTCTTTTCCGTCATTTACAAACAATTGAGGGTTAGATGTGTCAAAACAGTGAACCCAAGCTCAATAAGATATGAGCAGAGGGAAGGCAATCAATCAACAACTTTTTCAGAAGGCTCCACATTTTGACGAACAATGTTAGCATTTGGCAACCATCCTGAAAGCTGGCTTTCACTGTCTCATCCGTTACAAGTTCAACAAATTTCTATATATTCATTATTAAAGTTAGCAAAGCAAGAATCGAAAATGCCATTGATCTAAAAAGATGAAACAGATAGATAAAAGTGAAAATATCTTGTTGATGTTTTATAATTATTGCCAAGCCGAGATCGGTCAATCCATTTGAGCATGATTCAACCTTACAAACAACTAACCGATTTTCAGTGTTGTTTTGCCCTTCAATGAGTTCACCAAACATCAGTAATGGCAGAGAAAACAAGAACCTTCACTTCAAATCAGCTTTTCACTAGGCAACCCCAATTCGAAATTTTCCTGAACTATCAATAGTTTTTCATAGATGTTCATGAGTGGGAGGCCCTTTTCCCTCTTGTGATCTAGAAATAGTAACGCGTTCACCCTTCCACGCAGGTTGTGAGGTATACGCGTAAAGAAGATGGAATTTGATTAAAGAATTGTGTACACGTGAGGTGATTCTGTAGTGGTAAATCGGCCTCTCCCGTATATGACACGTTGATGGTGGAGCACCAAAAACCTTTTTACAGGACCCCCGCCAAGCTTGAGGAGGTGGTTCCTCCTGTTCTTACTCAGACTTAAGAGCATTTCCGGAACCCCCTCTTCTACCTACCTTCATGCCGTGTTTTCTGCACCCCTTCGCTGCAGTGACCCTTCCTTACGACTTTTAACAATATTGGAGTTGTTTACCAGGGGCCATTGGGGCTCTGAGAGCCGTAACTACTGGACCTATGGACGTGAGGGTATTTTAAAAATGTCTACATTCTCTAAAAACTGTTGGAATTACTGGGGTTTATCTTTTCCGAAATTTACTCAACACACGGGGTGGTATCCGATCAGATCCCTGGCAATCATCAACTCAGAACGATTGTCAACTTGTCACACCTCTTTTTCAATAAATTAGACACACTCCCGAAATATAGCTAACATGCCTACGTATTATTTATCGTCTTTATATTTACTCTGTAAATTAGTAATGTAAATACTGTTAAATTAGTAAATTAGTTAAGATCTTGAACAGGGACAACTAGTGATAGGTATAGTCGCAAGTGCATTCCCAATACTCTGTCCACTTGCCGGTTGCCCAGGTCAAAATCCCCATCGTCCTCTGCCATGGATCACCGGGAGCTTGACATAACAGCTAAGAACTATTGCATTTTTCAACCCCATACATGACTCCCTTCAATAAACGAAGTTCTATCAGCCAGATATGTTACAATGTCTTCAAAAAATTGTGTCAAAATGAGACCAAACATCACAAAGATCGGTAGTGTTGAAACATTATTATCCAGCAGGTGGGTTTTCCCCCTGTAATATTGATTCAGGAAAATCAGTATTTTAGTATTTTCTTTTGCTACCGTCTATCCTGAAGTCAGTGTGTCCATTTGTGCCGAAATTCGACATTTCCCATCAATATTCGTCCAGTTCCATGACGTCATTGAAACTATAGTGTGTTTGAAAGTTGGTAAAAACAGACATTACCTGTTTTAGGTGCAGGAGTTCGGCAAACACTCAGTTTTGCATGCAGCGCGAAACTTTGGATTGTAGATTGACTGTAGAGGAAAACCTCGGTTTTAGAAGCAGAAACAGAAACGAACAATTATTAAATTTTCTCTAAATTTGATTTCTATTGAAAAAATGGCTAAAGTTGGGTGATTGTTGAGGGGGCAAATAAAGTCCCTGAAGAGTCAATTGAGAGGGTGAGAAAAATCGAACAGCACAGCGTTGCCGGACTAAGGTTCGCCACTGGTTGTCGAACTGTTACAAAAGCGTGGGCAGAGTACAGTGACAGAAGACTGGACTACAATATTTGAACCAACGGGTGAAATAGATCTCCCCAAGCTCTGCGAAGAATACAGTTTGGAAGGGTGGAACTGACCAGTCGGAAGCGATCAGGAGTGGATCTGTATCTGTAACAACACAGAACTTCGTTCTCATCGAAGTTAGTGAATATTGTGTTTCAACTATGTTGTGTTTTTTCACGCCTATTAGATCACATCAAACATTTCAATCCATCAGAACTATAACATTCTTCTCAAGTTACGAGCTCGAATAGGAACAACTGGGGTTACAGTTGATATTCTTATTACTTACTTACTTACTTTGAAAGTGTCAAAGATGCACACCAAATTAGCATATAAGGTCTCGATTTCAATTGTTTTTTGTTTAATTCGAAGAAAAACTGTGATTGTTCTACAGTAGATAGATAGATAGATAGATAAACATGCTTTATTATTAAATATACATAATTTATTTCGATAACAAATACAAAAACATGCAATAATCGTGGTCGCAATGACCGTCCGATGAGTACGCCGAGTATTCCGATAAATCTTAAAACAAATCAAAGAAGAAAAATAAACTTGACATAAGTAAATATTGCTGTGGTACCAATCATTCTACATTCATGTCACGTAAACCCATACTCAATCATGGTTTTATACCTCAAATCCCATGCCACCCCACAATATCTGATTAAACTTGGTTCTCCAGATTTAAGCAGCCCCACATAATCGTCCCAATCCAATTCCAACCTCCCAAAATGCCTCCTACAGTACTGTTCTGTGGTAATTTGGTACTATTGTTTGCATTCCGTAAGGTGTGGCCCGCTTTCCGATACGATGAAATTTAGTGAATGGTGTGAAGCGAATGGAGCCGCCCTCCTTTTTCACGGGCTCAGGTGTGAGTCATTCCCGTAGTCAGCCGCAACACTCGAACAGACCTGTCTTCGAGCGAGAATGTCCAACCTAATCTGTAGTCGGAGTTGGAGCAGCTGGCAGAGCCACCATATCCTATTATTAGATTTCCTCTTTACTCGAAAAGCGGTTGTCCCTTACCCAAGGTCATAGCCCGGTGGGATAGTGTCATTAACGCTAACACATGGGTCTTCCTCTATTGATTACCATTTCTTCTTCTTGGACCTCAACAATACACCTGTGCGTTGTGAATGCCTCCCTGATTCGCTACAAGGGAGGGCTTTGCCTCTCTTAGTTTGCAGGAAAACTAAGTTATTTCCAACTTCCCAACAAACCAACGTATGAAGTCAATGGTATTCTATGTGTCTTCAGATTCGGGTTAGGAACCATAATTGTACTAGAGATGGGCTAAACGGTTATTTTCCAATAAATAATTACCCGCGATCAGTTAACAGCTATAATGACCAGTTATTTCAGTAACACGTTTCTCACTCCCATCATTATTGGATTGTTGTTTAACTACCCTATTATCTTACCTAAGGCGTAATATCTACCTGCTTCACTGTTCTTTGCTATGAAATATGAAAGAGCCATGGACCATACCGAGTAAACAAGAATTATTATAAATGATAGAATATATTTATTGAAACGAAGAAGAAATGTGTTAAAAAATACATGTAAAACGATTAGTTTTGACATTACAAAAACGTCACAACCTAGATTTTCTGCTCTGAAAGCAGAAATAGAGTTTTGGAGGGGAGGACCCTCACTGAAATTTTGGAGCCATTTATTTGCCATTTTCTTAAAAGTTCGCTAGAATGAATTTGATTGGGAGAATTCTGAGATTTGTTTAAAATGGCAAATTTGTTGGGAAAATTCTGAATTTGAGTGGGAAAAGCCATGCTTAGTGATAGCTGGTAAGCAATACAGACGTCAAAATCAAATCCTTCGGCATAACTACATGAAAAAAAAAAAAAACGTCTGCCAAGTGGGTGTGGCACATAGCTTCCTCGTATCCATAACATGGCTGTATAGATCATTGAAAATAATAATTTCAATTAGGCGAAGTAACTTCACTAAAGAACTAAATTTATTGTTATGCAGGAGCATAACTTGAGAAAATAAAGGTAGGCATGTTCAACTATTGAACAAACTATAAAATATACCTAATAATAAAAATTGACATTGATGGATAGATGACTGAAGTGATAAATAATTATTATGACATTTCTAAAGAAATCGGTCAAGAACTCCCGGAGTTATGCTTGTGGCAAGAATTTCACGTTTGCGCATGCGCAGAGGCTGCTATTGATCCGGGGGTCATGAAACCTATAGGGGACCATCTACACCCCGACCCGCACAATCCCTGAAAATGTCATCAAAATCGGACTATAACTTCGTGTAGTTTTGCCCGTAACAAGGGTTTGCTGACAGACAGACAGACACTCAGACAGACACAGAACCGAAATTGATCAGAAAGGTGTAATACGCCAAATGCGAGTGGAATTTTTGATTTTGGAGACAAAAAAAATTTCACATTCCGAGAGTGAAAAAAATGCTTCCGCTACCTTGATAGACTCGGAACCAATACAATAAATGGACAGGAAGTCCAATACGCCTAGTAAAACAGCCCATCTTTTCCTCAAAGTTACAGGAGAGACGTTACACCACATCTCTTCTAACGTAAGCACGGATATTAATATCCGTCGACGTAGGTATAAAAGAGTTCCTATTAGAACCCTCCTTCTCTGGAGTCAAGCCCTGTACTTGGTTACCTGTACTGGCCTCAAAGGTACTCGTTATTAGGCTTATTCCAACCACCTGTCGAGTCTGAAGCCAGGTAGTGAGGATTATCGAGTTTCAAAGAAAATTCCCTTTTATCCCAAGTTCTAAGCTCGGCGGTCTGCGTTAAGACGTCATTCTGAATACCATCTCTTTTGAATAACTGGTTATCGCTATCACTTTGAAAATGCGATAACTGTTCATTTTAACTGGTTATGTTATTATCGTTTCAACCCCATTACTTTCACCAATGGATGGAACCAAACCGACTTTATGAACGTTTCCCAGTCTGGAACTCAGGAAGTTCCTAACTCCATAACAACGGGCAAGTTTAGTGTGACATAGTTTTCAAATTTTGACTGAAGAATCGGAATGTAGCCCACTCACAACTACGTATGTTCAGTTTACAACTTTTTATAGTTTGAAAAATCAACCAATAGATGCACAGTGAATTCACTTTATGGTGGATGGGGTCCAGTAGTAGTTTTCATTTCTTTTGATCCTATACCTTTTTGGGGGGTGAAATTTCAATTGAAGGGACAGCTGAAGTTCTATGATTCAGTTTCATGTAGGAATACAAAATTTGTTGTGCCATTTGAATATTGATGAAAATAAAATGAGTTACTCATGAGGCCTGAATGATATCCGATACCTTCGGCGAGAGAGTTTTGATATAAATACCTTGGTTTTGATAGATTGGAAAGATTAATCAAAAGACATAACGCGACATGTACGTGATCTTGAAAGACATAATTAGATTGGCTTGAAAATCTTAAATTATCACCTTGCTTGTAATACCAATTAGATAATGTGGAATGTACTCCTGATGCCACCTAGAGCAGGCCTTTTCACTCAAAATTGCATGTTCCTTTTGTACACCAATCCAGAGGGATGAGAGAGAAGATTCTTTCAAAATTCATTTCAAGCCCAGTGTCACCTTAGAGATCAATGAGAGTTCCTTTTCCTCATGTTAAGGGAGCCCTCAGCAACTGAGGGTTTTAACGGGATCTGAACCCATGCCCATGCGCTTGTTGTAATTTCGAAAATCAAAAGTTTGCTCTCTTCTTT
The DNA here is from genome assembly GCA_031894815.1 of Creontiades dilutus. Taxonomy (NCBI): domain Eukaryota; kingdom Metazoa; phylum Arthropoda; class Insecta; order Hemiptera; family Miridae; genus Creontiades; species Creontiades dilutus. The sequence continues at coordinate 12,991 of JAVIWC010000144.1, forward strand.
TATAAGTAAATTAAATTAATTTTTTTATCAAAGCTTTGCCCCTTCCCCCGAGCTTGCCTTGTTTCCCGTTTCGCCCCATGCTTTGCGAACCGCTGCTTTAATTCAATCGGATATGGTATGAGCTGAAAATTATCGATACAAACATTGGAAAGTACTTAACCCTGGTCGAATAAGGAGTAGCACATTTGAGATTTTGTCTCTCTCAAAGTCAGCCTATTTGAAAATGGTAGTTGCATACTGCTTTAGGGACTCTTTGCTGTTTCACGTACGTAAGAAAATGTCTGTTTAATAATTTGTTAAAGTAAATGTTTAAAATGTGCGGTCACCATTTTGCCGTTCAACAAATTTAATACGGTAGACAAGGATTTCCTCCCTCAGAATAAAATTGTTTTCGAAATCGAATCCCGAGCTTTTCCAAAAATTACCGCTACTACTACTACCGCTTTTCTGCATCGGCTCTCGGACTAAGTCTTCTCATCTCACACAACACCATGGACCTTCAGACAAGTTTATTACGTTCATCGCCACGGATATAGAATTCTAGATTCTAAAGAAACCGTGGTCACACATGTCCACCGCTCTCGGGGCCATCGGCGTTGTTTGTCCACTCGGTGGGATGTTTACGGTGTTCCGTTCCACGCAGGGTTGGCCTGAACAAACGGTTTCATGGCGAGTAAAGCGAGACAGAACGGAGGTAAGGGGACGTTGTGATGAATGAAGGGAAGTCTAGGCGGTCGCCTGGGTGGATTGAAAGGGGAGGGGGAGAGGGTTACCCCATTTTATGAATCACACTAATTAGAGGGCTGGATGGATGAGGTTTTGTTAGAGGTGGCCGACCCCGACGCGACCGACCCCACACCAACATGACAAGCTCGCTAGAAATTCAATGAAAAAGAAGTCAATTCAGTTTGAAATTAATGGGTGTTGAATCTTTAATGAACATTGACACTGTGCTCATTTTGTGATGTAAAAGAAAGAAGAAACGTGGATATGTTAATAGCCTCCAAACTTGGTAGCTGAACACTGACGCGACCAACCCCCAACATGATAAACTCGCTGGAAATTGGCTGAAAAAGAAGAAAATTTATTTGGAAAAATGTGGATTCATAGATGGATGATGAATCCCCAATGAAAACAGACACATTTTTCAATCAGTGGTTTAACAAAAAGTTGAATTTTGGATTAGTACATACCCTCCAAGAGTTGTCCACCCACAACACGATAAACTAGCCAGAAAATTAATGAAAAAAAGAGAAAAGAATCATTTTGAAATTAATATGTGATGAATCTTCAATAAAAACAAAAGAATAGTTCAATCAGTGGTGCAGCAGCAGTATGGTAATAGACTCTAAACGTTATTGCGCAACAATAAAGTCATGAAGATTCTAAAGAGAGCTAAACTGCTAACGTCCCTAATTGTAGATCGACAGCAGAAATCTGCATGCACAACCAGTCAAATATGGTTCCTCTCATATTTATATGGGCTTACATGTGGAACTAGTTGAAGGAATCTCACCATCAATAAGGAAATTTTATCTCACTCTCGCTATGTTACAAGTAATTGTAGTAGTCTATAAAGGTATTTACCAGTTTAGACGCTTGCCATATCATTATCCACGGGTAATCGAGGTGGATCCAGTTAAATCTCGACTGTTTCCAATAATGGATTGAAGAACGATTCTATATTTTAATTTATCAGTCAAGCCTTAGGAGAACATTACAAGTTAGGTTTTACTGTGTTTTACTGTATTATTGAAATGAAACGAGTGAAGAACATATCGAACGGCACTGCTGCTATCAAAATGGTTAAAGAATTATGAGAATGAATGATGAATTTCAGTTCACGGCTGAAATTCATATGTTCACCACTTGAAGTGCTTCAAATATCCTACAAATACCTATTAAGCATATGTTAAATACAGATTTACAATAAACACTTTAAATCATTCACTATGGGAAACACAATTGAGAATTTTAATCATGCTTTCAGACCTGCGACAAACTTCTAAAAAATGAAACATAGGAAAGTTTGCTCATATAGTTATGCTCATATGTTCGATCGCTCTTCCATTTTCGTTTTGTAACAAGCCTCGGAAATGTTGAATTTCATGATGGAAGAGAGGATTTGGAGGGATAACGCCGAGAAAACACACATTTTTTACAAACTATGTCGACTTTATCCTGTCTATAATTCTTAGCCGACAGCGGAAATGCCCATTTTGACCAATCAAGGTCTAACATAGTCAATAATTTTGTCTAGTATTGAAACTTATTTCGTGCTTTCAACTTTCATTATTAATAAAGATACACTGTATTTTCATCTTTTAATAACTGTTCTTTTCTATCCAAATTCAGTAATTTCTTCAATTTTAGTCGAGTTTTGAAGAGAAAAAAATCTCAGATGTTGAATTTTATTTC
>JAVIWC010000145.1:0-15409 GCA_031894815.1 Creontiades dilutus
ATTGCTCATTCAACAGCTTGTGCAAAAATAACAGGTCTGCAAGGGCAGAAGGTGACACACGCCCATCAGGGCAGCATAATCGACTTCATCCTGAGGGGTTCCTAGCTTGAAGGCAATATACCGAATAAATTTATGTTGGACCCGTTCCTGAGCATGCTTGTGTACTGCGTATGGTGGCGACCATAATATGGGAGAGGCATACTCCAATAGTGGAAGGATTAATGCATTATACAGAACAGTGATGGCCTTGATGTCATTGAACTCGAGTATTCCGCTTGCCCAGAGCTCTCATTGCTCTATCAGTTGCACCAAAAAAAAAAAGGAAGCTGCTGATCAAGAAGCACCCCAAGATCAACAATCTCATCGATCCGTGAAAGCCGGTCACTCCACAAAAGGAGGTAAAAATGAGTGATAAACAGAGAACATATTCATAGAGGAGAGGACAGGGCTCTTTCCTTTTACTCCACAAAAGGAGGTAAAAATGAGTGATAAATTCAGGAGAACAATAGGTAATAAAACTGATGGGAGAAAAACTGACGGCCGGCCGGCCTTCCCCCACCCTCTTGGGGAACGGATGTTTCCCTACTTTTCGAATCGGATAAATTACGAAAACTTCAACCGTAAACTCATAAGGGATGACACTCAGAAGACCACACACAAGCAGTTTACAAGAACTTGATTTTATTGAAACATGAAGGAACAAATTAATAAGGCGAATACGACCTAAAAGTAATAACAAGCCACGGCAAATTCGCAATACAAAACGTAATTAAAACACAAGAACTCGAAGTGAAAATACTGATCGGCAATACATTTTGATCAAAACATCAACGTTGTACAAATTCCCGTATTTCAGGTACCGTACCCCAATTTCAATAAGAAATTCCCCACAGTAATGAATATCAAAAAATTAGTACAATTGTGCTTTAATAATGACCTAGAAAATTTCGAAATAGCCATGTAATAGTACAATAAAACCACTTAGTCTAAAAATGATAATGCTAAAGAACTTATTATAACTTCTATACATTGCTAAAAAGTATTGTTTTAGTGAGCTTCTGGCGGAGGCCAAGTTTACCCAAATTGACTTCAATAGATTTCTTATGAGCAATACTGTGGCATATTACTTTCAAAAATACTTGGCTGATAAGTCTGATGAGTTTTAAGGTGTGGTTACCACCACACGGCATTGCTTTAAAAATATTGTCCCCAAAGTAGTTACAGGTACCTACTCAAATCTGCATCTGTTGTTTTTAAGGCCTCGGAACAATCGACGCAATCAATTTTGTCATCAACGCGCCGCACGACGAACCCACTAATGTAATACAAGATATATTCCTTGTATTCTGAACACTTAAGGTCCTCTTCCGTTATCAGACTTATCAGCCAAGTATTTTTGAAAGTAATATGCCACAGTATTGCTCATAAGAAATCTATTGAAGTCAATTTGGGTAAACTTGGCCTCCGCCAGAAGCTCACTAAAACAATACTTTTTAGCAATGTATAGAAGTTATAATAAGTTCTTTAGCATTATCATTTTTAGACTAAGTGGTTTTATTGTACTATTACATGGCTATTTCGAAATTTTCTAGGTCATTATTAAAGCACAATTGTACTAATTTTTTGATATTCATTACTGTGGGGAATTTCTTATTGAAATTGGGGTACGGTACCTGAAATACGGGAATTTGTACAACGTTGATGTTTTGATCAAAATGTATTGCCGATCAGTATTTTGCTTCTGAAGGTGGTAGTTTCCTCCACCAGGTTGTAGTACCTTTCACTTCGAGTTCTTGTGTTTTAATTATGTTTTGTATTGCGAATTTGCCGTGGCTTGTTATTACTTTTAGGTCGTATTCGCCTTATTAATTTGTTCCTTCATGTTTCAATAAAATCAAGTTCTTGTAAACTGCTTGTGTGTGGTCTTCTGAGTGTCATCCCTTATGAAAAATTTACGGTTGAAGTTTTCGTAATCCTAAAATTACTATAAAAACATCCGTTCCATCCGATTCGAAAGGGTTCGAGTAGGGAAACTACGTTACGGCGGAGGCGAGCGAGCCCCTTTTGCCCCAAGAGGGTGGGGTAATTTTTATCTTGGTCCAACGACGCCCCAATTCTTCAATAATTTAAAACCATTCAAGGCGGCCGTGGACTTTTTCGGCTCGCTACCTGCCGGCCGTCGGCCCTTCAGCGAGAGATCCAAGGTGTATATCGATGGGGGGTATTGAGGTTCAATAAAAAAACGCTGCAAAAAGGTATATTGGTTGAGAACAGATTTTACGTGCTCTATGCATATCTCCTGAAATTCAGGGCGTTTCGACTTGTTTTGAGGTTTTTAGGGATGTTTTTATTGTGGGGGGTGTTGAGGTTCAATAAAAAAACGCTGCATATTCATTCACTGGGGTTTATTATTTAATTGGCTTGCGTTCATGATTTGAATTTCTACTAAGCTTTGGAGTGTGCGTGTTTCACAGGATAGGGCTATTATTGAATCTCAGGAGATATGCATGGAGCACTTAAATCTGTTCTCGACCAAAATACCTATTTGGATTGATCAGTTGATCATATTTGTGTGCCTCCTGAAATTCAATAATCGCTCTATCCTGTGAAACACGCACACCCCAAAGCTTAGTAGAAATTCAAATCATGAACGCAAGCCAATCGAATAATAAACCCCAGTGAATGAATTTGCAGCTTTTTTTATTTTCATATGTGGACAAGTGAATCTTAGGAAGGGGTTTTATTTTATCTCGTTGTTCTATTAATAAATTTCTAATTCGCATTGAGATGCAGTATAGGTACTGAACTATTGTAGGTCTTTTGCGATCAGATCTTGTTTCGTACAGAGGGTCCTGTAAAGGTTGATGTTCACGCAGTTATCCTACCGCCTTTAGGACGTCTAGTAATCAGTTACAAAGTATGGAGCATACTGACCAGCTGAAAGGCACTTGTGGCTAATTTCTATTTTAAGGTATGTATGAGCGAGGCACCGAGGTTACTTAACGTGCTGTAGACTGTATTTAATAAAAACAGATGATTCATTTACGTAGGAAGTCTATCTAATACAGAAATAGTAAACCTTTGTGTAATAATTTGAAACGGTTTAAATTTTATTAGGTTTTTAGCATAAACCAATACATTTTGAGCTGAGTTGAAACAGCTTTTTTCTTTATTAGTCAACAATGGATTGTAATTGAAAACCGCTGCAAATTCTTTCACTGGGGTTTATTATTCAACTAGTTTAATGGCCCTGCTACGCAGGTTATTGAAATCAACACTTAAAAAAGGAAATTAGGGAATTACTGAAATAAAACTACTATCTCTCGAACGCACTTCACTTGAACTTTTTATTCAGACTGTCACTAATTTACAGGAACTCCAATATCCATACCAACCAAAAGAAGCAGCAAAGACTCATTAAGCCAATAATTGTCTTACCTAATTATTAACGGAGACAAGCTCAAACTCTTGCATAGAGTGCGTGTAAATCATCAATATCCCACATCCTCCCACCTAATTTTCAAATTGTTTTTGAAATTACACAGTCAAAATATTAGAACCAAAAACTCAAAATACACAATGACACTTCTTAACATGATTACAAGTTCAGTCTCTTCAAAGGTTTAATTTTCCTCCCTCCTCGAGTAGTCACTTGTCTGGTGCTACTTTTCCCAATTGAGTTCTCAGTGGGGTGATCAGCTCGTGTATCCAGTTTCTGAGTGTAGACATCCTGATCTTCGACGTGGCTAGATGCTGTTGAAGGGTCAATGGGTTGCTGTATATCTCCTTTAAGTTCCAGTGGATGTACTCGTTGAATAGGTCGAGTAATTAGGCCAGAAGGTGTTTTAAGCTCCAGCACTCTGATCTTCCCATCACGACCATAAATAACTTTGTTCACTTTAGCAAGATCCCATTCAATCCTTTTCTTATTATCCGACTCAACAAGAACAACTTCACCCACTTCAGGTTGTACTGTAACTCTTCTTGAAGACCAGGTCAAATGTCCTAGATATTCTGATCTGAATCGCTGTTGCAGCTGTTCTCGTAACACACGTCGATGTTTCAAACGTTGTCGTAGATTATTCTCTTCATAAAGATCTAAGTCTGGGCAACCTATGGGCGTCAGATCCTGAAGAAACATCGCAGGTGTCAAGGGTATAGGATCGCGAACATTTCCAGAAGAGTAAGTCAATGGTCTTGAATTAATCTGGGCTTCGCAATCACAAATGAGTGTGTGTAACTCATCAAGGTCCAAAGATGCACGACCTAGGGTTTTCCTTAGAAGATTCTTTACCAATCCAACAAGCCTTTCCCAAAATCCTCCCCACCATGGCGCTGCTGGAGGATTAAACTTCCAAACTATTCTCTCACACGAGCTATAATTACATATCTTTTCCCAATTCAAAACAGCTAAAGAGTTCCTGGCACCATGAAAGTTACTTCCGTTGTCACTATAAATCAGCTTTGGCCTACCTCGACGAGCGATGAAACGACGGAGGGCCAGAATAAAGGTGTCAGTTGACAATGAGGGCACAAGTTCCAAATGCACAGCCCTAAAATTAGCACAGGTGAATAAGGCAATCCATACCTTCCTACCATCTCGAAGGTAAAGTGGGCCAGCATAATCCAAACCAGTAACCTCAAAAACTTTGCAATCTCTAACTCTTGACTCAGGGAGAGGTGGCGACTCGGTATCAAAGGGTTTGCTCGAAAATCGCTTACACGTAATACATTTTCCAATGATTCGACGAGTAGTCTGACGTCCCTTCAATATCCAGAATCTTTCTCGAAGTAAACTCAGCAACGTTTGGGCTCCCACATGTTGACATCTAATGTGGAGATCATGGATCAAACGCTCCACTACAACATGGTTAGAAGGAAGTACTACAGGTGTACTGAAATCTACTGTATCATCCCTCTCAATCAATTTTGTGTTAACTCGTATCAAGCCCCGATCATCCACAAATGGACGGAGATCACTCAAACAAGGATCTGTAACTGAGTTAAAAGGACTCTGCCTGCACCTGCCTCAGAACTGTTATTTCAGCTTCTTCTATTTCCTTAACTGAAATTTCTCCCCTTGTCTTATGGTCAGCATTTCTACAGTTATGAGTAAAACGTTTCATCCATGCAACCATACGAACAATCTTCTCATACTTTGAAAAATAACGAAAAAAACAACCTAACTCTGCACCAGTATCAAGAAGTGTCGAAGCTTTCTTTAAACGCTCACCATTCACTTCATCCAAGTTGTAATTACAATGAGATACCGGCCAATCTTTGTCATCATCTTTCAACCACTCAGGGCCATTCCACCACTGTGACGCAACTAGTTGTTCAATGGTACAACCTCTTGAAGGAAGGTCCGCAGGATTCAAAATTCCCGGAATGTGACGCCACTCCACTTCGGGGGTTAGGTCTCTGATTTCTTTAACTCGATTCCTTACAAATACACTCCATTCTTCTTTCCGCTGAATCCATGCCAATACTGTACTGGAATCACACCAAGCATATATAGGAATTTTCGTCCATCCAAGAGCCCCTGTAACTGTTTTCAATAGACGAGCTCCAATTGTGACACCCAACAACTCTAATCTTGGCATGGTGAGCCTTTTAAGTGGGGCAACTCTTGATTTGGCTGACAACAAGGAAACTACAACTTCTCCATCTTCCTTCACACTACGCAAGAACAAACAAGCAGCATAAGCTTTGCTACTGGCATCTGTAAACAAATGCAGGGATTGTTTCCGACTAGATCCAATATTTCTAGAAATCTGTATGTCCTTCAATAAATGTACGGACTGCAGCCAGGACTCAAATTGTTCACAATCTTCACTGTCTAGACGATCATCCCAACCTATCTTCTTCTCCCACATTACCTGGATGAGAAGTTTTAGTTGTAAGACAGCTGGAGCAGCGAAACCAACCGGATCAAAAATCCTCTGTGCCATGGAAAGCACATTCCGCTTTGTCAAAACGTCTGTTTTATTATATTTCTCCCACCAATCCATATTGAGGGACAGAGTGTCGTAATAACGATTCCACTTAAGCCCTAGCATTGATGACATACCACTATCTGGTCCACAATCAAAGGAAAACTCCCACCCTCTGAGATTGAAACCTCCTTCCGCCATGGTGTTGGTAGCAACTTCATAAACATTATGGGCTTCAGCTTCATCGTCTACACTCAGCGCTAAATTATCTACATAGAAACTTCCACAAAGTCTTTTTAGCCATACAACAACTTCAGAAGGAGAACGCTCAATGGTCTGACTAATGTGGTGGTCAATAACAGCACTCAGGAGAAAGGGACTACATGTGACCCCAAACACTACTCGGGAATGTTGAAACGCATGCAGTTGCTTATTCGTGGGATCTATCCATAGGAATTTCAAATATGCTCTATCCTCAGGGTGGATCGATATCTGCAAGAAAGCTCGTTCAATATCAGCAGAGATTCCTATCCTTTTCTCCCTGAACCTCAACAGCACATCAGGCAACAATTCAATCAGATTAGGACCCTCATTCAGACAATCATTCAAAGATGGGAAATCAGGCATCTTAGCAGACGCATCAAACACTGGGCGCACCCTTGTTGTACTACTTGAATCCTTAATCACTGGACGATGAGGTAGGTAGTGCCCCTCAGAATTATCCTCTGTCCTCTCAATAATATTTAACAGCATCCATTCTTTAAAAATAGAATCATAATCTTGAATAAGGTTATGACTTCTCTCCATTTTCTTCATAGCCCGTCCCAGTCGACCTAAAGCTAGATGACGATTAGAAGGCAACTCACAAGCAATGTCATTCCAAGGGAGTCTAACCTGATACCTTCCATTCTCAAATTCTACTGTATCCTTGAAGTGTTTGAAGGTGGCTAACTGTTTCTCATTCTTTTTCAAATGCTCTACTGGATCACTGATCCCTATAACATCAAGTTTCCACAAGTCACTAACACTTCCAGTAGTTAATGCAGTCATTGTATATGTGGTAGCCAGATTGGAACTAGAGAGTAGAGGGGGGTTATTTATCTTCTTACAAGCCCCTAACAGAGTCCAGCCAAAACTAGTCTCCAAGGCAACAGCTCCACAAGGTAGTATCTCACGACCAGATAACAAAACCTTACCAGCAATATCTGCCCCAATAAGGATGTCAATAGGACCATACATATCTTCCACAAGTCGGACATTCACTTGTTCAAGTTCTCTTTTCACATCTGTAGTAGGAACAACTGTAGGAATATAGGCAGCAATATCCTTTTGATCCAGGACTGAAAAATTGCAAGCAAATTCTTCATTCAAACTCAACAAATGGACCTTATATTTTCTGTGCCTGACATATCCTAAACTACCTCCACCAAACAAAGAGTGAATTAAATCCTCAGTTCCACTAGGCTCATATTCCATATTTTCAGCTATCTCAGTTCGTATGTAAGACCTCTGAGATCCACTATCAATCAGAACACGGGAACGTCGTTTCTTGTCACCATTCCTCAGCATTACAGCAAACGTCTGTAGATAAACTTCAGGGGAAGAACTAGCTGTCAAACAATGATTAATAGAAAGGAGATCCAACTCTGCCTTGGCAGCCTCTGAGTATCTATTTTCTGGAACAGTCACTCCTAATTTAGAGCACATGAGAGGTACATGCCGTCCACCACACAAGCTGCATTTTGCCCTACATCGCTGATAGGAGTGTCCCCATTTCGTACAAGCAAAACAGCGTCTATTCTTAGATAATACGTTTCGTTTTTCATCATATGTCATACTTTTAGCTTTTGAACAACTCTCAGAATTGTGAGATTGTTCACAAAAGATACACAACTTACTGCCCTGACTAAGATTTGCCAACTCTGCGGCAGTCCGAGGGGGCATTTCCTTCTTCTGAGAGATATTCCTGAAATTGGACTTCACTGGATCCTTCTGCACTGAAACAGACTGAGGACATGCAAGGGAAATACGTTCATCTGCCTCAACTTCTTCCTTCAAAAATTGCATCAGATTATCCAAATGAATCTTAAGAGATACACCACGATCATTGATGTTTCTTTGCCAAACACGTAGTATTTCAACAGGCAAACAAGACTCAATTAAAGGAAATAAAATGGCAGCATAGTTTTCCGACACTATGCCTAATGTTTCTAATGCTCTAAGTTGCGCCTCCAATTTATCATAAAGCACAGCTAATTTTGTATGTTTAGGCTCAGATACCAGTTTCAGCAATTCTCTAATGTAATATTCAATTAAAACTTCGGTGCGTCCAAAACGTTCCTTGAGAGCTAGGATCACTTTACAGTAATTTTTACCCGATGGTGGGTAACTATCCACCAAAACACGAGCACGAGAGCTCGGAACTGTGGACTGTATCAAATACTGAAACTTCTGTTCATCTGTAAGCGTTGAGTCTTCATGAATGGACGAAAACTGGGCCCAAAAACTAATCCAACCAGAAATTTCGCCACTATACTTGACTAACTCTAACTTAGGTAAACGGTAACTATAATGTCTTTGAGAGGAGGCGCTCTTATCACTAGACATATGACTAACAGCATCTTCCTCACTTTTGACTTGAGGGTTGATGTAGGATCCAACCTTGAGTTTCATGTGATGATATTTGAAATTATATTCATCTACACCTTCTAACTCAGAGGCAATATTCTCATCATAACTATCATCCATTTCTCGCTCCTCGAGCTGAGAAAGAATCTGCTTATCAATACTCACGAGATCACAAAAACGATTTTCGAATACAGTAAACCTGGCAGCTACTTCTTCTACGTCGAAGTCATCTTGAGCCAGAAGTTCCTTCAGTGTATTATGACTCTTTGTAAACGCAGCACGTTGAAAACCTCTCTTCTTAATTAAATCTCCCATGGTAATTGACAATTACGAAAAGATTGAGAATAAACGAAGTAAAAAACGACGGCAGAACACAATCACGTCGGCAGCAATTTAGGTTAGACGTGGAAACGTCACGAAAAACACGGACAGCGACTTTCCACGAACACAACTACGTTCAACGGCGATACTAAATCAAAAGAGTCCTGTCACGGTCGCCAAAATGTTGAAATCAACACTTAAAAAAGGAAATTAGGGAATTACTGAAATAAAACTACTTTCTCTCGAACGCACTTCACTTGAACTTTTTATTCAGACTGTCACTAATTTACAGGAACTCCAATATCCATACCAACCAAAAGAAGCAGCAAAGACTCATTAAGCCAATAATTGTCTTACCTAATTATTAACGGAGACAAGCTCAAACTCTTGCATAGAGTGCGTGTAAATCATCAATATCCCGTACTAAACAACACAATGAGGGAGTATAATAACAATATTAAAAGTCAAAAAATCGTATATCCCAAATCCCCGAGGAGAGGACCACGTCGCTTGCCCTGGGAGACGCTTCCCCCCGCTGGGGCCCTCCTTCCTTCACTGGCGGGGTCGGGAGGAGGGGGGAGCAGGTCGGTTGCCCTGGGAGACGGGGGCGAGAATTCCACCCGCCCAGCGTTACCACCCCCTGAAACGTCGATATACTCAGATAAGCCGATTTTTATATAGTGTGATCGTCTTGCGTTCATGATTTGAATTTCTACTAAGCTTTGGAGTGTGCGTGTTTCACAGGATAGGGCGATTATTGAATTTCAGGAGATATACATGGAGCACGTGAATCTGTTCTCGACCAAAATGCCTATTTGGATTGATCAGTTGATCATATTTGTGTGCCTCCTGAAATTCAATAATCGCCCTATCCTGTGAAACACGCAGACTCCAAAGCTTAGTAGAAATTCAAATCATGAACGCAAGCCGATTGCATAATAAACCCCAGTGAATGAATTTGCAGCGTTTTTTTTATTGAACCTCAATACCCCCCCACAATAAAAACATCTATAATTTATCAAGTCCTTTGGCACTCGTATTGCGTTAAAACTTCCCCAAATCCAAATTTAAACGATGTAGCCAAAGGTAGACAGATGTAGAGGAGGCACACAAATATCATCAACTGATCAATCCAAATACATTCAGTCCAGAGAGTATTGGGACAACCCAATAAGAATTGAGAAAACATGGGTAGTGCATGGTTCAAGGTGTATTTTTTTACTGCAACTTAATCACTGTGTTGGGTGACATCAAAAGAACTCTCCATGATCGGAACTAATTTTGTTCACTCTATACAATGTGTCTAACACCATTTTCAACTCGAAGGAACGCAAAATTCGTAAACAAAAAGTATTGGTAAATTTAACGCCCAATTCGAACCTGTGGTTGAATGCCGGAAAACATTAATTGAAATCGAGAAAAATCAGTTTCTGTGGCCCATATCGTACGTCACCTACCAACTTACGTTAAAACGAACTACACGTTTTCTGGCATTCGAACTTTAATTTCTCCGTCAATTCCAATCAGAATTAAATGGTTGAGACGCCGTTGGAAAGCTTAGAAGTGGGAGAAGTTTTTATCAAATTTGACAACGAAAAAAATCATTTTTGTGGTCACGACAAGCTTTCCAAGTTTTTGAAAAATTTCACTTTGCGAAAAATGTTCGTCTTTGATTGAAAATTTCGGTGTTTGGAAGATGCGTTTTGGAAATCAAAGTAACTTCATCTTATAGGAAATTTAACGCAGATTCCGAAAATGTGGTCAAATGTGCAAAAATGTTGGGAAATTGCCGAGAAAAAAGCGTTTTAATGGCGAAAAACGCGATTTTTTGAAAAAACTCTTAAAAATAGCATATCTCAGCAACGGGTTGAGAAAAAAAATAGCGGTTGGCGGCGATTTACTCCATTTTCCATGTAGTTTCACCCAATTTTTTTTTTACAATAAGTGCGGGACACCCTGTATATATAAGTTTTGGGTTTGAAGATCAAGAAGGGCTTTTTAAAAAAGGTCGACTTGATTTATTCAGGAAATATTACAGCAAGACAAGTAACACACGGGACTGGGTTGAAGAGAGAACTGACTCTAGATCTGCTCTGCTCCCTTTTATAACCTCTTCAATGCTGACGTGAGTGAAGCTCTCGTTAGCAGTTTTATTTACGGGAGAGGCGATTTATCATTATGTAACGCGTCCCCCCTAAGACGGAATTTTAGGCTGAAAAGATTTGAATTTAAATTTTGAAATGAATTTAACTTTAATATGGAATTTTCCAAATTGAGCAACCCCACATCATATTTTGCCTAATCGTGTGTTTTACAATAGTTATTTGTAAATTTAGCAAATGAATTTAAGTTTAGTTAGAGAGGTAATTCTTAGAGGTACAATTGAATGAACATTTTTAAAACAGGAACAATTCTTATTTCTAATACGCTGATGGTACGCCTTGGGGCACTCAGTTGTTTCTTTGACCAGTTAATCTTAGACATGAGTCCTTCTCTCTTCTTGAACGTGCCTTCCTAGTAGATATAAAGCAACTTATAATTAAGTACACATAAAGTATTATACTATAAAATGGTAAACATGAGATTGTAAAATGATACAGTAAACATGAAGTAATAAACATAAAATACACACGCTGTATTCACAGCTAACATTTAATTGATACGAAACAGTTACACAGTAATTTTACTGGGGTTTGTATCATTGTCTGTTATGTAGTGGGAGTTCTGTTTATTATCCTGTAATATTTTATTGCGTTGTGGGTGACAATGGATCCTACTATCAAGTAAAGGAGTACTGTCCATATGCTGGGAGTAGAGTAAGATTTTAAACTCCAATGTGCTATAGGGCGTACGTCTTGTAAATTGATGTTTTTAAGTTCAAGATTTTTGAAGTGGATCTCTTTGGTCGGTGTTCGTGAGTGTTGTGTTGGTGCTCTATATTGAGGTTGGGAACTAACAACAGGTTTCGAGGTTTGGCCAATTTGTGGTTTGGAGTTGTTAGGGTTCCGATTCTGGGGGTTTTGGTTAGATTTAAAACCTGATGGGTTATGCGGTTTCGACGGATTTGGTGGTGGTCTCGAATAGTTTGGACTTGGTTTATAATTTTGAGACTGCGGTATATTTTGGAATTGATACGGATTTTTGGGTTTATTTGGGTTCGAAAGTTGATAGTCGTTTGTTAACCACGAGAGAGCGGTCTCTAGGTCGGCTGGTTGTCTGGTTCTTAACTGGCCTCCAAGGGGTTCTTTAAGTTGGATCAAGAAACAACGCAGGGCTACCTTTTCATATTTGGCAATCAAAATTTCCTTATTGGGGTCATCGTGGGTTTGGAGATTTGCGATCAGTAAGTTTAGATTTTTAGTAATTCTATCATGGAACTTGAAGGGTGATTCGTTCTCGTTCATCTTCAAAGTGGTAAGATCTATTAAAAGGGTAATGTCATCCCTACGATCAGTAAAGGCTTTTATGAGGGCCTGTTTGATTTGTTCGTATGTGGCAAGTTTTGCTGAAAATATTTTTTCTGCCGCAGGAGATACAATTTTGGCTTTAATGGCATTTATGATTGTGATATTTTGGAAATCTAGTGGGTCGTTAACGTTGTAAAAGCGGTCATAAACTTGTTGGGATATTTCAAGGAAGTGACTCAGTGTCTCGGGAGATCCACTGAAGTTAGGGATTAAATCGAGGTGTTCTTTCCTAAGAACATGTTGGTTGGTTGTTCGTTGATCTGTGGGGGAGATTACTTGGTTCACTAGTAAATTTTGAACGAGGTTTGTCAATTGTCCTATTTGGGCTGCTTGGGTATTTATAATATCGACATAGTCAGTTGGTAGAATTTGTGGGTTTTGTTGGTGTCCGGAAGTACCTTCCATTTCTGAGATTACTTCAAAATTTCTAGGAAAAAGTGTTAAATCAAGCCAGGGAAAACTGGCGTGAGGAAATTTTTTGTTATGTTTCGGAATTTTGATATAATGGGATTTTAAATTTGTATTATGATCTTTTCAGATAAAATTTCGTTTTTTGAATAAATCGCAGTGAGAATGTTTTGCTGTTCAAATTAATAAAACAATTAAGTAATTATACAAGTAATAATGACAATAAAAATAATGTTAATGAAAATGATTCATGCACATGCACATGGGATAAAATTATAATATCTTAATAAGATATGATGAAGGAAGGAGTTGTCGTCTCGTTCGCGATTGTTGTCGAGAAGGCGGGCGATAAGAGAGCGGAAGGAATGCGCTCGGAGGTGAGGTCTCCTGACGAGTTAAAAGGATGAGCAGATAAGGTATAGTCTGCAAATCGGGTCGCTCTCAACTGACCGTGATATTCTTTCACGACAGGGTAGAAGTTCGAGTTGAATACTTGATGGGTTCGGAAACGAACTGATGAAAAGAGTTTAATGATTCGAAATTTGGTATAAATTTCGGATGTTGACGGTGACGTTGGGATGTGAATATGCTGTTCACTGGGATTTGGGAAATGTGCTCTTTCTCAAATCGGGAATGGGGAATTGTTGTATAGAATTTGGGTTTACTCACACGGTGCCGTCAGTAACCTGTATGAGGAGTCTCTCTTCTTGAAATGTGTCCGGGTACTTTTGCGTCTTCTGTAGGGTGCTGAAGTTCTTGTCGCGATCTTCGAGTCTTAACGATATTCTTTCGAAAAGATCGGTAGAGTCACGTCCAGTATCGACTGCGCCAGTTTTGGGTTTGAAGATCAAGAAGGGCTTTTTAAAAAAGGTCGACTTGATTTATTCAGGAAATATTACAGCAAGACAAGTAACACACGGGACTGGGTTGAAGAGAGAACTGACTCTAGATCTGCTCTGCTCCCTTTTATAACCTCTTCAATGCTGACGTGAGTGAAGCTCTCGTCAGCAGTTTTATCTACGGGAGAGGCGATTTATCATTATGTAACGTACTTGCATGGACTTTTTTTATTCCCAAAACTTCAATTCAATTTGGGTGAATCATCAATCCTTTGTGTCGGCGTGGATTATAAAACCAAACCTTATCGCCCACCTTGTAAGTGACATTTCGGACCTTTACATTGTATCTCCTACGCATTCCCTCAGCCTTAATTCGCAGGTTTTGTCTAGCAAACTCATGTGCTTTGAGGAGATGGCTACGTAATTTTTCTACGTATTCGGGGACCGAAGTCTCTTCACCTGGTGGCTTCCCTAATATGAGGTGAACAGGCAAATGAAGTTCCCTCCCAAACATGAGCCTTGCTGGGGAGTACCCCGTGCTCGCATGTTCAGCAGCCCGATAAGCCAACATAGCTACAGGAAGATGCTCCTCTCTCAAAATGCAGCTTCTCTCAAAAATGGTCTCAGACAATCAGCAGGATTGGGATGAGCATCTTCCTGTAGCTATGTTGGCTTATCGAGGCTGCTGTTGCGAGCACAGTCACCGGCAAGGCTCATGTTTCAGTCTTTGCCTGTTCACCTCATTAGGGGCCATCGTGAGGGGGTGCAAGGGAAAAATTACGGCTCTGGTCTTCAAAGCACATGAGCAACAAAACCTGCGAATTAAGGTGGGTTGAGGGAATGCGTAAAAGATACAACGAAAAGGTCCGAAATGTCACTTACAAGGTGGGAGATAAGGTTTGGTTTTATAATCCACGCCGACACAAAGGGATGATACCCAAATTGCAAAGAAGTTGGGAAGGCCCTTGCACTATCGTGAAAGCCTTGAATGACGTGGTTTACCGGATCAAGACAACCAAAGGGAAGCTGCGAGTGACCCACCACGACTTCTCTGAATCCTCTCTGTAGGGATTCAGGCGAAGTGGATGAAGTGGGTCCCTTTGGTTGTCTTGATGAATAATTATTCAGTGTTTCAGGTGATTCATTGGTATCATCCCTTTGTGTCGGAGTTGATGATAAAACCGTGAGAATCTCCCACCTTGTAAGTGACATTTCATTAATAATTCCCTCAGTTGTGAATTTGTCTAGCAAACTCATGTGCTTTGAGAAGATAGCCACGTAATTTTTCCACGTATTCGGGGACCGAAGTCTCTTCACCTGCTGGCTTCCCTAATATGAGGTGAACAGGCAAATGAAGTTCTCTCCCAAACATGAGCCTTGCTGGGGAGTACCCCGTGCTCGCATGTTCAGCAGCCCGATAAGCCAACATAGCTACAGGAAGATGCTCATCCCAATCCTGCTGATTGTCTGAGACCATTTTAGAGAGAAGTTGCCAGACAGTACGGTTCAGTCTCTCCACAAGACCATCGCTTTGGGGGTGCAAGGGAGTGGCTCTGGTCTTCACGGCTCCAAGCAACTTGGCGACTTCCTGGAAAACCTCACCTTCAAAATTTCGTCCCTGGTCCGAGTGAATTTCCTGAGGAACTCCAAAACGACTGATGATGTGGTCCACTAATGCCTTCGCCACAGTCTCCGACGTCTGGTCTGGGAGAGGTATTGCCTCTGGCCACTTCGTAAAGTAATCTTGAAAAGTCAAAATGAATCGATTACCCCGTCTTGTCCTTGGCAAAGGCCCCATGATGTCTATCCCTAC
>JAVIWC010000146.1:0-15201 GCA_031894815.1 Creontiades dilutus
ATCTCTGTTAATCCCTTTCAAACCTACTCTCTAAGGGGTTTTTCGGGGTGCTGAACACGAATCTGAAGTCCGTTTTTTCGATAAAACGCTTCCTTCATGGTTATTTTCGCGATTTTTCATCAAAATTGCTCAAAAATTATCTCTGTTTAATCCCTTTCAAACCTACTCTCTAAGGGGTTTTTCGGGGTGCTGAACACGAATCTGAAGTCCGTTTTTCGATAAAACGCTTCCTTCATGGTTATTTTCGCGATTTTTCATCAAAATTGCTCAAAAATTATCTCTGTTTAATCCTTTCAAACCTACTCTCTAAGGGGTTTTTCGGGGTGCTGAACACGAATCGAAGTCCGTTTTTCGATAAAACGCTTCCTTCATGGTTATTTTCGCGATTTTTCATCAAAATTGCTCAAAAATTATCTCTGTTTAATCCCTTTCAAACCTACTCTCTAAGGGGTTTTCAGGTGCTGAACACGAATTCGAAGTCCGTTTTTCGATATCAAAAATTTATCTCCTGTTTAATCCCTTTCAAACCTACTCTCCTAAGGGGTTTTTCGGGGTGCTGAACACGAATTTTGAAGTCCGTTTCCCGATAAAACGCTTCCTTCATGGTTATTTTCGCGATTTTTCATCAAAATTGCTCAAAAAAAAACTCTCTTTAATCCCTTTCAAACCTACTAAGGGGTTTTTCGGGGTGCAGAACACGAATCTGAAGTCCGTTTCCCGATAAAACGCCTTCTTCATGGTTATTTTCGCGATTTTTCATCAAAATTGCTCAAAAAATTATCTCTGTTTAATCCCTTTCAAACCTACTCTCTAACGGGTTTTTCGGGGTGCTGAACACGAATCTGAAGTCCGTTTTTCGATAAAACGCTTCCTTCATGGTTATTTTCGCGATTTTTCATCAAAATTGCTCAAAAATTATCTCTGTTTAATCCCTTTCAAACCTACTCTCTAAGGGGGTTTTCGGGGTGCTGATCACGAATCTGAAGTCCGTTTTTCGATAAAACCTCTTCCTTCATGGTTATTTTCGCGATTTTTCATCAAAATTGCTCAAAAATTATCTCTGTTTAATCCCTTTCAAACCTACTCTCTAAGGGGTTTTTCGGGGTGCTGAACACGAAATCTGAAGTCCGTTTTTCGATAAAACGCTTCCTTCATGGTTAATTCGCGATTTTTCATCAAAATTGCTCAAAAATTATCTCTGTTTAATCCCTTTCAAACCTACTCTCTAAGGGTTTTTCGGGGTGCTGAACACGAATCTGAAGTCCGTTTTTCGATAAAACGCTTCCTTCATGGTTATTTTCGCGATTTTTCATCAAAATTGCTCAAAAATTATCTCTGTTTAATCCCTTTCAAACCTACTCTCTAAGGGGTTTTTCGGGGGTGCTGAACACGAATCTGAAGTCCGTTTTTCGATAAAACGCTTCCTTCATGGTTATTTTCGCGATTTTTCATCAAAATTGCTCAAAAATTATCTCTGTTTAATCCCTTTCAAACCTACTCTCTAAGGGGTTTTTCAGGGTGCTGAACACTAAGCTGAAGTCCGTTTTTCGATAAAACGCTTCCTTCATGGTTATTTTTCGCGATTTTTCATCAAAATTGTTCAAAAATTATCTCTGTTTAATCCCTTCAAACCTACTCTCTAAGGGGTTTTTCGGGGTGCTGAACACGAATTCAAAGTCCGTTTTTCGATAAAACGCTTCCTTCATGGTTATTTTCGCGATTTTTCATCAAAATTGCTCAAAAATATATCTGTTTAATCCCTTTCAAACCTACTCTCTAAGGGGTTTTTCGGGGTGCTGAACACGAATCTGAAGTCCGTTTTTCGACAAAAACGCTTCCTTCATGGTTATTTTCGCGATTTTTCATCAAAATTGCTCAAAAATTATTCTCTGTTTAATCCCTTTCAAACCTACTCTCTAAGGGGTTTTCGGGGTGCTGAACACGAATCTGAAGTCTGTTTTTCGACAAAACGCTTCCTTCATGGTTATTTTCGCGATTTTTCATCAAAATTGCTCAAAATTATCTCTGTTTAATCCCTTTCAAACCTACTCTCTAAGGGGTTTTTCGGGGTGCTGAACACGAATCTGAAGTCCGTTTTTCGATAAAACGCTTCCTTCATGGTTATTTTCGCGATTTTTCATCAAAATTGCTCAAAAATTATCTCTGTTTAATCCCTTTCAAACCTTCTCTCTAGGGTTTTTCGGGGTGCTGAACACGAAGTCGAAGTCCGTTTTTCGATAAAACGCTTCCTTCGTGGTTATTTTCGCGATTTTTCATCAAAATAGCTCAAAAATTATCTCTGTTTAATCCCTTTCAAACCTACTTTCTATGGGGTTTTTCGGGGTGCTGAACACGAATCTGAAGTACGTTTTTCGATAAAACGCTTCTTCATGGTTATTTTCGCGATTTTTCATCAAAATTGCTCAAAAATTATTCTGTTTAATCCCTTTAAAACCTACTCTAAGGGGTTTTTCGGGGGTGCTGAACACGAATCTGAAGTCCGTTTTCGATAAAACGCTTCCTTCATGGTTATTTTCGCGATTTTTCATCAAAATTGCTCAAAAATTATCTCTGTTTAATCCCTTTCAAACCTACTCTCTAAGGGGTTTTTCGGGGTGCTGAACACGAATCTGAAGTCCGTTTTTCGATAAAACGCTTCCTTCATGGTTATTTTCGCGATTTTTCATCAAAATTGCTCAAAAATTATCTCTGTTTAATCCCTTTCAAACCTACTCTCTAAGGGGTTTTTCATGGTGCTGAACACGAATCTGAAGTCCGTATTTCGATAAAACGCTTCCTTCATGGTTATTTTCGCGATTTTTCATCAAAATTGCTCAAAAATTATCTCTGTTTAATCCCTTTCAAACCTACTCTCTAAGGGGTTTTTTTCGGGGTGCTGAAC
Organism: Creontiades dilutus; assembly: GCA_031894815.1. Taxonomy (NCBI): domain Eukaryota; kingdom Metazoa; phylum Arthropoda; class Insecta; order Hemiptera; family Miridae; genus Creontiades; species Creontiades dilutus. The sequence continues at coordinate 2,903 of JAVIWC010000146.1, forward strand.
ACGAATCTGAAGTCCGTTTTTCGATAAAACGCTTCCTTCATGGTTATTTTCGCGATTTTTCATCAAAATTGCTCAAAAATTATCTCTGTTTAATCCCTTTCAAACCTACTCTCTAACGGGTTTTTCGGGGTGCTGAACACGAATCTGAAGTCCGTTCTTCGATAAAACGCTTCCTTCATGGTTATTTTCGAGATTTTTCATCAAAATTGCTCAAAAATAAACTCTGTTTAATCCCTTTCAAACCTACTCTTTAAGGGTTTTTTCGGGGTGCTGAACACGAATCTGAAGTCCGTTTTTCGATAAAACGCTTCCTTCATGGTTATTTTCGCGATTTTTCATCAAAATTGCTCAAAAATTATCTCTGTTTAATCCCTTTCAAACCTACTCTCTAAGGGGTTTTTCGGGGTGCTGGAATGAAATTTAGAAGACGTTTTTCAAAAACGCTTTCTTCATGGTTATTTTCGCGATTTTTCATCAAAATTGATCAAAAATTATCTCTGTTTAATAACCAAACCTACTACTACTATAAAGGTATGGTTTATCTACTTAGAAAATAACCTATTTCCTCAAAAACGCGAATAACCAAAATTCAACTGATCAAGCCAAATAGGTATTTTGGTTGAGAACCGATTTACGTGCTCCATGCATATCTCCTGTGAAACACGCACACTCCAAAGCTTAGTAAAAATTCAAATCATGAATACAAGCCTAATGAATAATAAACCCCAGTGAAAGAATTTTCATATCAGAATGATTTAACCCTTGTATCGGCTATAAACCCTTTTAGGAGTTCACTCTAGTATCCACAATCTCTACATTCACTACATCACGACGTTTCTGCGATCAAAACAAACAAAAAAAACTCTTGTGTTTCGATCGCGGTAACCTAGTGATGTAGTGAATAAGGATGCAAATGTTGGCACCATAAATCGGGCCATACTTCAGAAATGGTTTGAGCTACGGACCTGGGGAGAGGCTCATTCGATTCCTCGTGGAAAGTTCTTAAAAAAAAGTCCAAATTTAGGCCGCCTTGACTTTTTTTAGGTTTTTAGGGATTTTACAAACCTTGACAACCCTTAAAGTGCACTTTAAATTAAGTGAGAGTGCTGGCTAAAGAATTGGGGCGTTGTCGACCAATATTTATTTTTCCTGAAAATATCAGATTTTTTGCTCCAGCGGACGGACGGAAAAATTTGTATTGCAGATTTTGATTCTACACCCTTTGAAACGTAAACCATGAATTTTTCAGGGGGGTTAGACTTTTTTTTCACGAGGGATTACAGTGGTTTATTATTGAATAATGAACGAAAATGAGAACAGTTGGGGAATTTTTTCACCTCTCATCTCGAACATGAAATAAAGAAGGTATTATTCTACTATTGAATAGTTTTACTTGGGACATTACTGAAAAAGAAATTTATAGATTTAATCGAAGCTCAAAATATTTTGGTACTTTCAACGAAAACAACACATGCCATATTTTTACTTCTTAATCTTTATCAGCTTGCGTACTTGTTATGTGATTATTTATTTTCTCTTGTGCATAATTGCGCATATTGTTAGGTTGACATGGGGCTAACTCAAACCATTTACGAGATAGATACAATATGAGTTTAACGAATATATCATTTATTTGTTGTTAAAAGCAATCAAATCCCATGAGTGAACAAAACTTCACAATCATGCGAGCCAATAAACCAACAATTTAAACAAACTATGGAGCTACTACAAAAAAACGAACGACCGATGAATGATAGAATTAGATTGACGTAAAACATCAAAAACATCAAGCGGGAATTCTTGGTGTCAGCTTATCAGACAACCCAAGCCTCCCAAATCGAAGATCAACTACGGGTCAACGGCAGTTTAACAGTGGTTTATGTTGATCTCCCTGGAACTCGCTTTCATTTCGTAAAGCCCAAACTTTTTCGAACGGCCAATTTTAAATTATACTTTGTTGTAATATGTTATTTTCGTTTCTCAACGAAAATTTGTTGGAAAAATATGGAACGTTAGCATTGATTGATTGAGCTTGTGATCTTCACCAACTGGTTCCATTTCCGTACGTTTTGATTATGTTCCGGAGCATCGGTGATTATCTCAGTGTGTTTCCGTTCTACTCAACACCGAACGTCTTTCCTTACCTTCAAGGTTTCCTCGCAACTACCATTCCGAATGGGGCGTCGGGAATTGAATGAAGGAGAGTGAATTTTTATGTGGGCCTACTGCTTGTCGGATTGGGGAAAGGAAATTCGGGGATGATGGGGACAACTGTATTATCCCTTATAAAATAAGAGTATCCAAAGCGACGTTTTCCTCATTTTTCAAAAGGAAAACTGCTTAAGTTGTCGAATTGTTGACAAACTGATAGCCCTGATTCAATCAATCGAGCTTTCATGATGGCCTAATTTATACGGGTTGGACTGTAGTGATGATAGTAGATATGATGTTATCTTGTGCCCCATCGCACTACATCGGCGATGCTTGAGTTGATATTAAGTCCTGAGCACCACCGTACGGCAGGGATGATGATGGTTGAGGTGGTATTAGTGTTGAGCTCCATTGTACTGCAGTGATGATAGTAGAGTTGTTTTAAGTCTTGTGCTCTATAGTTAAGTTGTATCGGCTAGAGTAGGAGGGATGTACCCTTATGGAACCTCGACGACATTATGAAATCCGATACGATACGAATATCTCAAAACGCTGCGTTAGCGCTTAGTCTTGTAAGTTGGTTATACTAGACCGCTGTAATTCTCCGTTTCGCAGTATTATGGAAACAGTGGTTGTATTACCACCCATTGTCCGTTTGAAACAGGTGTTATAAGATATGTCTTGATGAGGCCAACTTTTAAAGGGCAATGTATACATACGCGCGCACTGAACGTGTTTTGTGTTCATTAAGTAAATGTTTATTTGGCTTTGAAAGGAGCGTTATCTCGAAATTCAATTTTCAACTGTTTTGTAATATTTTATGGTGTAGTGTTGTTAATAATTCGCTTAAAAGATAAACGTTGTAGTACAAGAAATCACTTTTCGGTAGTTTCGGTTTCGGGTTTCTAAAATGGAAAATAAATCCATTAGCTCTGGATCCGAAGAGATTCATGTAGTGTATCGGGAAAGATAGAGGCAGAAAACGAGTTGGTACAATTGATGTATGAAGATCAAGCTTATTGATTTTATTGTTATCTGAGCCCCTGAGGTGGGGTCCTTTTGTTTTCTATTGTTGAAACAGTTGTGAATGTTGTCTTGGGCTGCCATCAGTTCGAATTGGAAAGGGTTTGTTTACGGTGCAGATTTCCCTCACGCATTAGGTAAGGTTATATCTCCTTACCTACCGAAATGATTCTAATCATTTAAACAGTACGACATATAATATGGTTTAGAGTCCCTGCCATCAACGCGAATTTTAAAGGACGAATTATTATACAATGATTATAGAATGTTTACAAATTTAGCACTGATATTCAAATTATATAGCTTTGTCCAGAGTTTACTGTAGATCAGGCTGTCAAACAATGTGACCTTTATAAACCCATTTTTCTGTAGAATAATTAATAAAGGCCACAAATTGAATTTGGGCAATCGAGTATTAATAACAATTAAACTTTCCAATGTAAAGATATTGTCTAAACAGCTCCGACCTTTGCAAAACCCATTTTTAATTTAATAAATCAATTTCGATAATGACCAATCAAACTAGGCTATCAGCCTGTAGAGAAATTAATAAGGGCCACAAATACCTTCCTTTTGGGCAATTGAGAATTATTAGCAATTAAACTTTGCAATGTAAAAATATTGTCCATACAGCTCCGACCCTTGCGAAACCCATTTTTAATTTAATAAATCATTTTCGATAATGACCAATCAAACTAGGTACCAAACAAATGCCATTAATACTGTAGTACAATACAGCCGAGGATGCAATCCACAAAGCACGCTCGTTATGCGGGTCTATTTGCCCGATTTTACAGGAGGAATAATGGGAAAATGAAATTAAAAGATTTTTAATCTCTTATCTTGATGAGACAATCTAATCTTAATTTAAGACAAAACATCAGTGGTGGATCACCAACTACTGGTGATTGAAATCGATCAGAATAATAGAATAGAACGACAAACTATCGACGTATGAACTAGTCACGGGAGAAGTCGTTTCTTTTGGCGAACTGAATCCGGATTCGTTCATTCCGTCGAGCGATTCAGATCCTCGGAATTGTTCCAGTTCATTGGGGGACCGAATCCGCAATCGAGCCTTCTCATTGGCCAAGGAACGAGCCGCATCAGCCAATGGTATTTGATTATTTCGGCGCCGGGTCGCGTTTGATTCCGAAGACTCGTTCCTGTTTTCGAGTCCGTTACACGAATAGATAAAGTTGTTTTGATTTGTATACCACTTCCTATTGTTACAACGAATACAGAGAAGGCGAATCGAAACGCTATTACGTTAGAGGGACGATCGAATGGAATCTTTCGGCGGCGTGTTGGGAGTTTCTTTCGTGGGAAGCGGGTGGATGCTAAACGGCCCGGTGAGTAGTAGCCACCTAGACGGCCGCGCCCTGCTATTCCTTTTACCGGATCAGTCCCCTCCTCCGGCTCGACCAACGCAGTTCCCCCTCGGCTCAGTCCTCGGAACAGCTCGGTCCACGTAGCAGCTCGCTCGGGCGTGTTCTTTCCGGTTCCCTCGCTTCACGAATGTGAGCCGTTCGGTTCCTTGTAGTCCGAATTGTTTTCCTTTTCGATTTGTTTACTCATTGAGATTTCTATTGTCGGTGATTTCAAGTCCTGTAGTGTAATTTCGCGTTAAAGATCGTGCTACAGTGAAAAAATCGGGTGATGAAGCAGCGAGAAGCAGTCGACTGGAAGCGGTAAGTCAATGATCAGTTCATTATTCAATTATTTGCATGCAGAATGTTCTTTGTGTGTCTAATTAAGTAATCTATTAAACGGGGCATTCTCGGTCCGATTTTCCATCCAATTCGTTATCCGACGTCGGATGTTGGAGTGTGAATTGGGTTGTTGGCTTGTTGTAAGTCTAGTCGGAACATTAAGAGGCCCAACACGAAAGTCCAACGTCCAACAAGTGACGGAGTCGGAACGTGAATGGTGCTGTCGGATCACAGTTATCCAACTTTTCTCAATCACACATACTTGAAGCATTTCGGCCAATAATCTCCTCAAGGAATCGGTGATTTCGTTTCCGTTTTAATCTTCTCCTTTGTTTTAAACATATAATTGAAGATACAATGGGCAATGGATTCCTGAGACAAGTAATAAAGGCACAAATAATTTCAGTTTGAACGCTTGTTTCTTCCTGTTCAAGTAACGACTTTTTTCAAGTAAAAACGTGAATGCGGAGTTGTCCATTCGGAGGTAGTTTTGCTTCCGAGTCTACGAAAGTAGCGGAAGCATTGTTTTCACTTTCGGAATGTGAAAATTTTTTTGTCTCCAAAATCAAAAATTCCACTCCCATTTTGCGTTTTAGACCTTCCTGAACAATTTTGGTTCCTGTGTGTGTCTGTCTGTCTGTCAGCAAACCCTTGTTACGGGCAAAACTACACGAAGTTATAGTCCGATTTTGATGAAATTTTCAGGGGATTGTGCGGGTTGGGGTGTAGATGGTCCCCTATAGGTTTCATGACCCCCGGATCAATAGTAGCCTCTGCGCAAGCGCAAACGTGAAATCTTTGTTACACGCATAACTCCGGGAGTTCTTGACCAATTTCGATGAAATTTTCAGGAATTGTTCGGTTTGATGTGTAGATGGTCCCCTATGAGTTTCATGAACCCCGGATCAATAGTAGCCTCAGCGCATGCGCAAACGTGAAATCCTTGTTACGCCCATAACTCCGGGAGTTCTTGACCAATTTCGATGAAATTTTCAGGGATTGTTCGATTTGATGTGTAGATGGTCCCCTATGAGTTTGATGACCCCCGGATCAATAGTAGCCTCTGCGCAAGCGCAAACGTGAAATCCTTGTTACGCGCATAACTCCGGGAGTTCTTGACCAATTTCGATGAAATTTTCAGGGATTGTTCGGTTTGATGTGTAGAAGGTCCCCTATGAGTTTCATGACCCCCGGATCAATAGTAGCATCTGCGCATGCGCAAACGTGAAATCCTTGTTACGCGCATAACTCCGGGAGTTCTTGACCAATTTCGATGAAATTTTCAGGGATTGTTCGGTTTGATGTGTAGATGGTCCCCTATGAGTTTCATGACCCCCGGATCAATAGTAGCCTCTGCGCAAGCGCAAACGTGAAATCCTTGTAACGCGCATAACTCCGGGAGTTCTTGACCAATTTCGATGAAATTTTCAGGGATTGTTCGATTTGATGTGTAGATGGTCCCCTATGAGTTTCATGACCCCCGGATCAATAGTAGCCTCTGCGCAAGCGCAAACGTGAAATCCTTGTTATGCCCATAACTCCGGGAGTCCTTGACCAATTTCGATGAAATTTTCAGGGATTGTTCGATTTGATGTGTAGATGGTCCTCTATAGGTTTGATGACCCCCGGATCAATAGTAGCCTCTGCGCATGCGCAAACGTGAAATCCTTGTTACGCGCATAACTCTGGGAGTTCTTGATCAATTTCGATGAAATTTTCAGGGATTGTTCAGTTTGATGTGTAGATGGTCCTCTATGAGTTTCATGATCCCCGGATCAATAGTAGCCTCTGCGCGTGCGCAAACGTGAAATCCTTGTTACGCCCATAACTCCGGGAGTTCTCGACCAATTTCGATGAAATTTTCAGGGATTGTTCGATTTGATGTGTAGATGGTCCTCTATAGGTTTGATGACCCCCGGATCAATAGTAGCCTCTGCGCAAGCGCAAACGTGAAATCCTTGTTACGCGCATAACTCTGGGAGTTCTTGATCAATTTCGATGAAATTTTCAGGGATTGTTCGGTTTGATATGTTAATGGTCCCCTATGAGTTTCATGACCCCCGGATCAATAGTAGCCTCTGCGCATGCGCAAACGTGAAATCCTTGTTATGCGCATAACTCCGGGAGTTCTTGACCAATTTCGATGAAATTTTCAGGGATTGTTCGATTTGATGTGTAGATGGTCCCCTATGAGTTTCATGACCCCCGGATCAATAGTAGCCTCTGCGGATGCGCAAACGTGAAATCCTTGTTACGCGCATAACTCCGGGAGTCCTTGACCAATTTCGATGAAATTGTCAGGGATTGTTCGGTTTGATGTGTAGATGGTCCCCTATGAGTTTCATGACCCCTGGATCAATAGTAGCCTCTGCGCATACGCAAACGTGAAATTCTTGTTACGCGCATAACTCTAGGAGTTCTTGACCAATTTCGATGAAATTTTCAGGGATTGTTCGATTTGATGTGTAGATGATCCCCTATGAGTTTCATGACCCCCGGATAAATAGTAGCCTCTGCGCAAGCGCAAACGTGAAATCCTTATTACGCCCATAACTCCGGGAGTCCTTGACCAATTTCGATGAAATTTTCAGGGATTGTTCGATTTGATGTGTAGATGGTCCTCTATAGGTTTGATGACCCCCGGATCAATAGTAGCCTCTGCGCAAGCGCAAACGTGAAATCCTTATTACGCCCATAACTCCGGGAGTCCTTGACCAATTTCGATGAAATTTTCAGGGATTGTTCGATTTGATGTGTACATGGTCCTCTATAGGTTTGATGACCCCCGGATCCATAGTAGCCTCTGCGCATGTGCAAACGTGAAATCCTTGTTACACGCATAACTTTGGCAGTTCTTGATCAATTTCGATGAAATTTTCAGGGATTGTTCGGACTTATTAGGAAATTTCACCTTTATTCCTTTATTCTACCTTTATTTTCTCAAGTTATGCTCCTGCATAACAATAAATTTACCCTAATTCAATATTTACTTCGCCTAATTGAACGATGTTCTTTAATTGCTCAATAATAATTCTCAATGATTTACATCCTTTCAAACCTACTCTCTAAGGGTTTTTTCGGGGTGCTGAACACGAATCTGAAGTCCGTTTTTCGATAAAACGCTTCCTTCATGGTTATTTTCGCGATTTTTCATCAAAATTGCTCAAAAATTATCTCTGTTTAATCCCTTTCAAACCTACTCTCTAAGGGGTTTTTCGGGGTGCTGAACACGAATCTGAAGTCCGTTTTTCGATAAAACGCTTCCTTCATGGTTATTTTCGCGATTTTTCATCAAAATTGCTCAACAATTATCTCTGTTTAATCCCTTTCAAACCTACTCTCTAAGGGGTTTTTCGGGGTGCTGAACACGAATCTGAAGTCCGTTTTTCGATAAAACGCTTCCTTCATGGTTATTTTCGCGATTTTTCATCAAAATTGCTCAAAAATTATCTCTGTTTAATCCCTTTCAAACCTACTCTCTAAGGGTTTTTCGGGGTGCTGAACACGAATCTGAAGTCCGTTTTTCGATAAAACGCTTCCTTCATGGTTATTTTCGCGATTTTTCATCAAAATTGCTCAAAAATTATCTCTGTTTAATCCCATTCAAACCTACTCTCTAAGGGGTTTTTCGGGGTGCTGAACACGAATCTGAAGTCCGTTTTTCAATAAAACGCTTCCTTCATGGTTATTTTCGCGATTTTTCATCAAAATTGCTCAAAAATTATCTCTGTTTAATCCCTTTCAAACCTACTCTCTAAGGGGTTTTTCGGGGTGCTGAACACGAATCTGAAGTCCGTTTTTCGATAAAACGCTTCCTTCATGGTTATTTTCGCGATTTTTCATCAAAATTGCTCAAAAATTATCTCTGTTTAATCCCTTTCAAACCTACTCTCTAAGGGGTTTTTCGGGGTGCTGAACACGAATCTGAAGTCCGTTTTTCGATAAAACGCTTCCTTCATGGTTATTTTCGCGATTTTTCATCAAAATTGCTCAAAAATTATCTCTGTTTAATCCCTTTCAAACCTACTCTCTAAGGGGTTTTTCGGGGTGCTGAACACGAATCTGAAGTCCGTTTTTCGATAAAACGCTTCCTTCATGGTTATTTTCGCGATTTTTCCATCAAAATTGCTCAAAAATTATCTCTGTTTAATCCCTTTCAAACCTACTCTCTAAGGGGTTTTTCGGGGTGCTGAACACGAATCTGAAGTCCGTTTTTCGATAAAACGCTTCCTTCATGGTTATTTTCGCGATTTTTCATCAAAATTGCTCAAAAATTATCTCTGTTTAATCCCTTTCAAACCTACTCTCTAAGGGGTTTTTCGGGGTGCTGAACACGAATCTGAAGTCCGTTTTTCGATAAAACGCTTCCTTCATGGTTATTTTCGCGATTTTTCATCAAAATTGCTCAAAAATTATCTCTGTTTAATCCCTTTCAAACCTACTCTCTAAGGGGTTTTTCGGGGTGCTGAACACGAATCTGAAGTCCGTTTTTCGATAAAACGCTTCCTTCATGGTTATTTTCGCGATTTTTCATCAAAATTGCTCAAAAATTATCTCTGTTTAATCCCTTTCAAACCTACTCTCTAAGGGGTTTTTCGGGGTGCTGAACACGAATCTGAAGTCCGTTTTTCGATAAAACGCTTCCTTCATGGTTATTTTCGCGATTTTTCATCAAAATTGCTCAAAAATTATCTCTGTTTAATCGCTTTCAAACCTACTCTCTAAGGGGTTTTTCGGGGTGCTGAACACGAATCTGAAGTCCGTTTTTCGATAAAACGCTTCCTTCATGGTTATTTTCGCGATTTTTCATCAAAATTGCTCAAAAATTAACTCTGTTTAATCCCTTTCAAACCTACTCTCTAAGGGTTTTTCGGGGTGCTGAACACGAATCTGAAGTCCGTTTTTCGATAAAACGCTTCCTTCATGGTTATTTTCGCGATTTTTCATCAAAATTGCTCAAAAATTAACTCTGTTTAATCCCTTTCAAACCTACTCTCTAAACGGGGTACTGAACACTCTGAAGTCCGTTTTTCGATAAAACGCTTCCTTCATGGTTATTTTCGCGATTTTTCATCAAAATTGCTCAAAAATTGCTGTTTAATCCCTTTCAAACCTACGCTGAACACGAATCTGAAGTCCGTTTTTCGATAAAACGCTTCCTTCATGGTTATTTTCGCGTTTTTTCATCAAAATTGCTCAAAAATGATCTCTGTTTAATCGCTTTCAAACCTACTCTCTAAGGGGTTTTTCGGGGTGCTGAACACGAATCTGAAGTCCGTTTTTCGATAAAACGCTTCCTTCATGGTTATTTTCGCGATTTTTCATCAAAATTGCTCAAAAATAAACTCTGTTTAATCCCTTTCAAACCTACTCTCTAAGGGGTTTTTCGGGGTGCTGAACACGAATCTGAAGTCCGTTTTTCGATAAAACGCTTCCTTCATGGTTATTTTCGCGATTTTTCATCAAAATTGCTCAAAAATTATCTCTGTTTAATCCCTTTCAAACCTACTCTCTAAGGGGTTTTTCGGGGTGCTGAACACGAATCTGAAGTCCGTTTTTCGATAAAACGCTTCCTTCATGGTTATTTTCGCGATTTTTCATCAAAATTGCTCAAAAATTTCTCTGTTTAATTTCGCTTTCAAACCTTTCTAAGGGGTTTTTCGGGGACTGAACACGAATCTGAAGTCCGTTTTTCGATAAAACGCTTCCTTCATGGTTATTTTCGCGATTTTTCATCAAAATTGCTCAAAAATTAACTCTGTTTAATCCTTTCAAACCTACTCTCTAAGGGGTTTTTCGGGGTGCTGAACACGAATCTGAAGTCCGTTTTTCGATAAAACGCTTCCTTCATGGTTATTTTCGCGATTTTTCATCAAAATTGCTCAAAAATTAACTCTGTTTAATCGCTTTCAAACCTACTCTCTAAGGGGTTTTTCGGGGTGCTGAACACGAATCTGAAGTCCGTTTTTCGATAAAACGCTTCCTTCATGGTTATTTTCGCGATTTTTCATCAAAATTGCTCAAAAATAAACTCTGTTTAATCCCTTTCAAACCTACTCTCTAAGGGGTTTTTCGGGGTGCTGAACACGAATCTGAAGTCCGTTTTTCGATAAAACGCTTCCTTCATGGTTATTTTCGCGATTTTTCATCAAAATTGCTCAAAAATTAACTCTGTTTAATCCCTTTCAAACCTACTCTCTAAGGGGTTTTTCGGGGTGCTGAACACGAATCTGAAGTCCGTTTTTCGATAAAACGCTTCCTTCATGGTTATTTTCGCGATTTTTCATCAAAATTGCTCAAAAATTAACTCTGTTTAATCGCTTTCAAACCTACTCTAAGGGGTTTTTCGGGGTGCTGAACACGAATCTGAAGTCCGTTTTTCAATAAAACGCTTCCTTCATGGTTATTTTCGAGATTTTCCATCATAATTGCTCAAAAATTATCTCTGTTTAATCCTTTTCAATCCTACTCTCTAAGGGGTTTTTCGGGGTGCTGAACACGAATCGAAGTCCGTTTTTCGATAAAACGCTTCCTTCATGGTTATTTTCGCGATTTTTCATCAAAATTGCTCAAAAATTATCTCTGTTTAATCCCTTTCAAACCTACTCTCTAAGGGGTTTTTCGGGGTGCTGAACACGAATCTGAAGTCCGTTTTTCGATAAAACGCTTCCTTCATGGTTATTTTCGCGATTTTTCATCAAAATTGCTCAAAAATTATCTCTGTTTAATCCTTTCAAACCTACTCTCTAAGGGGTTTTTCGGGGTGCTGAACACGAATTCGAAGTCCGTTTTTCGATAAAACGCTTCCTTCATGGTTATTTTCGCGATTTTTCATCAAAATTGCTCAAAAATTATCTCTGTTTAATCCCTTTCAAACCTACTCTCTAAGGGTTTTTCGGGGTGCTGAACACGAATTCGAAGTCCGTTTTTCGATAAAACGCTTCCTTCATGGTTATTTTCGCGATTTTTCATCAAAATTGCTCAAAAATTATCTCTGTTTAATCCCTTTCAAACCTACTCTAAGGGGTTTTTCGGGGTGCTGAACACGAATTCGAAGTCCGTTTTTCGATAAAACGCTTCCTTCATGGTTATTTTCGCGATTTTTCATCAAAATTGCTCAAAAATTGTCTCTGTTTAATCCCTTTCAAACCTACTCTCTAAGGGGTTTTTCGGGGTGTTGAACACGAATTCGAAGTCCGTTTTTCGATAAAACGCTTCTTCATGGTTATTTTCGCGATTTTTCATCAAAATTGCTCAAAAATTATCTCTGTTTAATCCCTTTCAAACCTACTCTAAGGGGTTTTTCGGGGTGCTGAACACGAATTCGAAGTCCGTTTTTCGATAAAACGCTTCCTTCATGGTTATTTTCGCGATTTTTCATCAAAATTGCTCAAAAATTATCTCGTTTAATCC
>JAVIWC010000147.1:0-16067 GCA_031894815.1 Creontiades dilutus
AGGGGTTTATCGGGGTGCTGAACACGAATCTGAAGTCCTTTTTTCGATAAAACGCTTCCTTCATGGTTATTTTCGCGTTTTTTCATCAAAATTGCTCAAAAATTAACTCTGTTTAATCGCTTTCAAACCTACTGTCTAAGGGGTTTTTCGGGGTGCTGAACACGAATCTGAAGTCCGTTTTTCGATAAAACGCTTCCTTCATGGTTATTTTCGCGTTTTTTCATCAAAATTGCTCAAACATTAACTCTGTCTCTAAGGGGTTTTTCGGGGTGCTGAACACGAATCTGAAGTCCTTTTTTCGATAAAACTTTTCCTTCATGGTTATTGCTCAAAAATTAACTCTGTTTAATCGCTTTCAAACCTACTCTCTAAGGGGTTTTTCGGGGTGCTGAACACGAATCTGAAGTCCGTTTTTCGATAAAACGCTTCCTTCATGGTTATTTTCGCGTTTTTTCATCAAAATTGCTCAAAAATTAACTCTGTTTAATCGCTTTCAAACCTACTCTCTAAGGGGTTTTTCGGGGTGCTGAACACGAATCTGAAGTCCGTTTTTCGATAAAACGCTTCCTTCATGGTTATTTTCGCGTTTTTTCATCAAAATTGCTCAAAAATTAACTCTGTTTAATCGCTTTCAAACCTACTCTAAGGGGTTTTTCGGGGTGCTGAACACGAATCTGAAGTCCGTTTTTCGATAAAACGCTTCCTTCATGGTTATTTTCGCGTTTTTTCATCAAAATTGCTCAAAAATTAACTCTGTTTAATCGCTTTCAAACCTACTCTCTAAGGGGTTTTTCGGGGTGCTGAACACGAATCTGAAGTCCGTTTTTCGATAAAACGCTTCCTTCATGGTTATTTTCGCGTTTTTTCATCAAAATTGCTCAAAAATTAACTCTGTTTAATCGCTTTCAAACCTACTCTCTAAGGGGTTTTTCGGGGTGTTGAACACGAATCTGAAGTCCGTTTTTCGATAAAACGCTTCCTTCATGGTTATTTTCGCGTTTTTTCATCAAAATTGCTCAAAAATTAACTCTGTTTAATCGCTTTCAAACCTACTCTCTAAGGGGTTTTTCGGGGTGCTGAACACGAATCTGAAGTCCGTTTTTCGATAAAACGCTTCCTTCATGGTTATTTTCGCGTTTTTTCATCAAAATTGCTCAAAAATTAACTCTGTTTAATCGCTTTCAAACCTACTCTAAGGGGTTTTTCGGGGTGCTGAACACGAATCTGAAGTCCGTTTTTCGCTGTTTAATCGCTTTCAAACCTACTCTCTAAGGGGTTTTCGGGGTGCTGAACACGAATCTGAAGTCCTTTTTTCGATAAAACGCTTCCTTCATGGTTATTTTCGCGTTTTTTCATCAAAATTGCTCAAAAATTAACTCTGTTTAATCGCTTTCAAACCTACTCTCTAAGGGGTTTTATCGGGGTGCTGAACACGAATCTGAAGTCCTTTTTTCGATAAAACGCTTCCTTCATGGTTATTTTCGCGTTTTTTCATCAAAATTGCTCAAAAATTAACTCTGTTTAATCGCTTTCAAACCTACTGTCTAAGGGGTTTTTCGGGGTGCTGAACACGAATCTGAAGTCCGTTTTTCGATAAAACGCTTCCTTCATGGTTATTTTCGCGTTTTTTCATCAAAATTGCTCAAAAATTAACTCTGTTTAATCGCTTTCAAACCTACTCTCTAAGGGGTTTTTCGGGGTGCTGAACACGAATCTGAAGTCCGTTTTTCGATAAAACGCTTCCTTCATGGTTATTTTCGCGTTTTTTCATCAAAATTGCTCAAAAATTAACTCTGTTTAATCGCTTTCAAACCTACTCTCTAAGGGGTTTTTCGGGGTGCTGAACACGAATCTGAAGTCCGTTTTTCGATAAAACGCTTCCTTCATGGTTATTTTCGCGTTTTTTCATCAAAATTGCTCAAAAATTAACTCTGTTTAATCGCTTTCAAACCTACTCTCTAAGGGGTTTTTCGGGGTGCTGAACACGAATCTGAAGTCCGTTTTTCGATAAAACGCTTCCTTCATGGTTATTTTCGCGTTTTTTCATCAAAATTGCTCAAAAATTAACTCTGTTTAATCGCTTTCAAACCTACTCTCTAAGGGTTTTTCGGGGTGCTGAACACGAATCTGAAGTCCTTTTTTCGATAAAACGCTTCCTTCATGGTTATTTTCGCGTTTTTTCATCAAAATTGCTCAAAAATTAACTCTGTTTAATCGCTTTCAAACCTACTCTCTAAGGGGTTTTTCGGGGTGCTGAACACGAATCTGAAGTCCTTTTTTCGATAAAACGCTTCCTTCATGGTTATTTTCGCGTTTTTTCATCAAAATTGCTCAAAAATTAACTCTGTTTAATCGCTTTCAAACCTACTCTCTAAGGGGTTTTTCGGGGTGCTGAACACGAATCTGAAGTCCGTTTTTCGATAAAACGCTTCCTTCATGGTTATTTTCGCGTTTTTTCATCAAAATTGCTCAAAAATTAACTCTGTTTAATCGCTTTCAAACCTACTCTCTAAGGGGTTTTTCGGGGTGCTGAACACGAATCTGAAGTCCTTTTTTCGATAAAACGCTTCCTTCATGGTTATTTTCGCGTTTTTTCATCAAAATTGCTCAAAAATTAACTCTGTTTAATCGCTTTCAAACCTACTCTCTAAGGGGTTTTTCGGGGTGCTGAACACGAATCTGAAGTCCGTTTTTCGATCAAACCTACTCTAAGGGGTTTTTCGGGGTGCTGAACACGAATCTGAAGTCCGTTTTTCGATAAAACGCTTCCTTCATGGTTATTTTCGCGTTTTTTCATCAAAATTGCTCAAAAATTAACTCTGTTTAATCGCTTTCAAACCTACTCTCTAAGGGGTTTTTCGGGGTGCTGAACACGAATCTGAAGTCCGTTTTTCGATAAAACGCTTCCTTCATGGTTATTTTCGCGTTTTTTCATCAAAATTGCTCAAAAATTAACTCTGTTTAATCGCTTTCAAACCTACTCTCTAAGGGGTTTTTCGGGGTGCTGAACACGAATCTGAAGTCCGTTTTTCGATAAAACGCTTCCTTCATGGTTATTTTCGCGTTTTTTCATCAAAATTGCTCAAAAATTAACTCTGTTTAATCGCTTTCAAACCTACTCTCTAAGGGGTTTTTCGGGGTGCTGAACACGAATCTGAAGTCCGTTTTTCGATAAAACGCTTCCTTCATGGTTATTTTCGCGTTTTTTCATCAAAATTGCTCAAAAATTAACTCTGTTTAATCGCTTTCAAACCTACTCTCTAAGGGGTTTTTCGGGGTGCTGAACACGAATCTGAAGTCCGTTTTTCGATAAAACGCTTCCTTCATGGTTATTTTCGCGTTTTTTCATCAAAATTGCTCAAAAATTAACTCTGTTTAATCGCTTTCAAACCTACTCTCTAAGGGGTTTTTCGGGGTGCTGAACACGAATCTGAAGTCCTTTTTTCGATAAAACGCTTCCTTCATGGTTATTTTCGCGTTTTTTCATCAAAATTGCTCAAAAATTAACTCTGTTTAATCGCTTTCAAACCTACTCTCTAAGGGGTTTTTCGGGGTGCTGAACACGAATCTGAAGTCCTTTTTTCGATAAAACGCTTCCTTCATGGTTATTTTCGCGTTTTTTCATCAAAATTGCTCAAAAATTAACTCTGTTTAATCGCTTTCAAACCTACTCTCTAAGGGGTTTTTCGGGGTGCTGAACACGAATCTGAAGTCCTTTTTTCGATAAAACGCTTCCTTCATGGTTATTTTCGCGTTTTTTCATCAAAATTGCTCAAAAATTAACTCTGTTTAATCGCTTTCAAACCTACTCTCTAAGGGGTTTTTCGGGGTGCTGAACACGAATCTGAAGTCCGTTTTTCGATAAAACGCTTCCTTCATGGTTATTTTCGCGTTTTTTCATCAAAATTGCTCAAAAATTAACTCTGTTTAATCGCTTTCAAACCTACTCTCTAAGGGGTTTTTCGGGGTGCTGAACACGAATCTGAAGTCCGTTTTTCGATAAAACGCTTCCTTCATGGTTATTTTCGCGTTTTTTCATCAAAATTGCTCAAAAATTAACTCTGTTTAATCGCTTTCAAACCTACTCTCTAAGGGGTTTTTCGGGGTGCTGAACACGAATCTGAAGTCCGTTTTTCGATAAAACGCTTCCTTCATGGTTATTTTCGCGTTTTTCATCAAAATTGCTCAAAAATTAACTCTGTTTAATCGCTTTCAAACCTACTCTCTAAGGGGTTTTTCGGGGTGCTGAACACGAATCTGAAGTCCTTTTTTCGATAAAACGCTTCCTTCATGGTTATTTTCGCGTTTTTTCATCAAAATTGCTCAAAAATTAACTCTGTTTAATCGCTTTCAAACCTACTCTCTAAGGGGTTTTTCGGGGTGCTGAACACGAATCTGAAGTCCGTTTTTCGATAAAACGCTTCCTTCATGGTTATTTTCGCGTTTTTTCATCAAAATTGCTCAAAAATTAACTCTGTTTAATCGCTTTCAAACCTACTCTCTAAGGGGTTTTTCGGGGTGCTGAACACGAATCTGAAGTCCTTTTTTCGATAAAACGCTTCCTTCATGGTTATTTTCGCGTTTTTTCATCAAAATTGCTCAAAAATTAACTCTGTTTAATCGCTTTCAAACCTACTCTAAGGGGTTTTTCGGGGTGCTGAACACGAATCTGAAGTCCTTTTTTCGATAAAACGCTTCCTTCATGGTTATTTTCGCGTTTTTTCATCAAAATTGCTCAAAAATTAACTCTGTTTAATCGCTTTCAAACCTACTCTCTAAGGGGTTTTTCGGGGTGCTGAACACGAATCTGAAGTCCTTTTTTCGATAAAACGCTTCCTTCATGGTTATTTTCGCGTTTTTTCATCAAAATTGCTCAAAAATTAACTCTGTTTAATCGCTTTCAAACCTACTCTCTAAGGGGTTTTTCGGGGTGCTGAACACGAATCTGAAGTCCTTTTTTCGATAAAACGCTTCCTTCATGGTTATTTTCGCGTTTTTTCATCAAAATTGCTCAAAAATTAACTCTGTTTAATCGCTTTCAAACCTACTCTCTAAGGGGTTTTTCGGGGTGCTGAACACGAATCTGAAGTCCGTTTTTCGATAAAACGCTTCCTTCATGGTTATTTTCGCGTTTTTTCATCAAAATTGCTCAAAAATTAACTCTGTTTAATCGCTTTCAAACCTACTCTCTAAGGGGTTTTTCGGGGTGCTGAACACGAATCTGAAGTCCTTTTTTCGATAAAACGCTTCCTTCATGGTTATTTTCGCGTTTTTTCATCAAAATTGCTCAAAAATTAACTCTGTTTAATCGCTTTCAAACCTACTCTCTAAGGGGTTTTTTTCGGGGTGCTGAACACGAATCTGAAGTCCTTTTTTCGATAAAACGCTTCCTTCATGGTTATTTTCGCGTTTTTTCATCAAAATTGCTCAAAAATTAACTCTGTTTAATCGCTTTCAAACCTACTCTCTAAGGGGTTTTTCGGGGTGCTGAACACGAATCTGAAGTCCGTTTTTCGATAAAACGCTTCCTTCATGGTTATTTTCGCGTTTTTTCATCAAAATTGCTCAAAAATTAACTCTGTTTAATCGCTTTCAAACCTACTCTCTAAGGGGTTTTTCGGGGTGCTGAACACGAATCTGAAGTCCGTTTTTCGATAAAACGCTTCCTTCATGGTTATTTTCGCGTTTTTTCATCAAAATTGCTCAAAAATTAACTCTGTTTAATCGCTTTCAAACCTACTCTCTAAGGGGTTTTTCGGGGTGCTGAACACGAATCTGAAGTCCTTTTTTCGATAAAACGCTTCCTTCATGGTTATTTTCGCGTTTTTTCATCAAAATTGCTCAAAAATTAACTCTGTTTAATCGCTTTCAAACCTACTCTCTAAGGGGTTTTTCGGGGTGCTGAACACGAATCTGAAGTCCTTTTTTCGATAAAACGCTTCCTTCATGGTTATTTTCGCGTTTTTTCATCAAAATTGCTCAAAAATTAACTCTGTTTAATCGCTTTCAAACCTACTCTCTAAGGGGTTTTTCGGGGTGCTGAACACGAATCTGAAGTCCGTTTTTCGATAAAACGCTTCCTTCATGGTTATTTTCGCGTTTTTTCATCAAAATTGCTCAAAAATTAACTCTGTTTAATCGCTTTCAAACCTACTCTCTAAGGGGTTTTTCGGGGTGCTGAACACGAATCTGAAGTCCTTTTTTTCGATAAAACGCTTCCTTCATGGTTATTTTCGCGTTTTTTCATCAAAATTGCTCAAAAATTAACTCTGTTTAATCGCTTTCAAACCTACTCTCTAAGGGGTTTTTCGGGGTGCTGAACACGAATCTGAAGTCCGTTTTTCGATAAAACGCTTCCTTCATGGTTATTTTCGCGTTTTTTCATCAAAATTGCTCAAAAATTAACTCTGTTTAATCGCTTTCAAACCTACTCTCTAAGGGGTTTTTCGGGGTGCTGAACACGAATCTGAAGTCCGTTTTTCGATAAAACGCTTCCTTCATGGTTATTTTCGCGTTTTTTCATCAAAATTGCTCAAAAATTAACTCTGTTTAATCGCTTTCAAACCTACTCTCTAAGGGGTTTTTCGGGGTGCTGAACACGAATCTGAAGTCCTTTTTTCGATAAAACGCTTCCTTCATGGTTATTTTCGCGTTTTTTCATCAAAATTGCTCAAAAATTAACTCTGTTTAATCGCTTTCAAACCTACTCTCTAAGGGGTTTTTCGGGGTGCTGAACACGAATCTGAAGTCCGTTTTTCGATAAAACGCTTCCTTCATGGTTATTTTCGCGTTTTTTCATCAAAATTGCTCAAAAATTAACTCTGTTTAATCGCTTTCAAACCTACTCTCTAAGGGGTTTTTCGGGGTGCTGAACACGAATCTGAAGTCCGTTTTTCGATAAAACGCTTCCTTCATGGTTATTTTCGCGTTTTTTCATCAAAATTGCTCAAAAATTAACTCTGTTTAATCGCTTTCAAACCTACTCTCTAAGGGGTTTTTCGGGGTGCTGAACACGAATCTGAAGTCCTTTTTTCGATAAAACGCTTCCTTCATGGTTATTTTCGCGTTTTTTCATCAAAATTGCTCAAAAATTAACTCTGTTTAATCGCTTTCAAACCTACTCTCTAAGGGGTTTTTCGGGGTGCTGAACACGAATCTGAAGTCCTTTTTTCGATAAAACGCTTCCTTCATGGTTATTTTCGCGTTTTTTCATCAAAATTGCTCAAAAATTAACTCTGTTTAATCGCTTTCAAACCTACTCTCTAAGGGGTTTTTCGGGGTGCTGAACACGAATCTGAAGTCCTTTTTTCGATAAAACGCTTCCTTCATGGTTATTTTCGCGTTTTTTCATCAAAATTGCTCAAAAATTAACTCTGTTTAATCGCTTTCAAACCTACTCTCTAAGGGGTTTTTCGGGGTGCTGAACACGAATCTGAAGTCCTTTTTTCGATAAAACGCTTCCTTCATGGTTATTTTCGCGTTTTTTCATCAAAATTGCTCAAAAATTAACTCTGTTTAATCGCTTTCAAACCTACTCTCTAAGGGGTTTTTCGGGGTGCTGAACACGAATCTGAAGTCCTTTTTTCGATAAAACGCTTCCTTCATGGTTATTTTCGCGTTTTTTCATCAAAATTGCTCAAAAATTAACTCTGTTTAATCGCTTTCAAACCTACTCTCTAAGGGGTTTTTCGGGGTGCTGAACACGAATCTGAAGTCCGTTTTTCGATAAACGCTTCCTTCATGGTTATTTTCGCGTTTTTTCATCAAAATTGCTCAAAAATTAACTCTGTTTAATCGCTTTCAAACCTACTCTCTAAGGGGTTTTTCGGGGTGCTGAACACGAATCTGAAGTCCGTTTTTCGATAAAACGCTTCCTTCATGGTTATTTTCGCGTTTTTTCATCAAAATTGCTCAAAAATTAACTCTGTTTAATCGCTTTCAAACCTACTCTCTAAGGGGTTTTTCGGGGTGCTGAACACGAATCTGAAGTCCGTTTTTCGATAAAACGCTTCCTTCATGGTTATTTTCGCGTTTTTTCATCAAAATTGCTCAAAAATTAACTCTGTTTAATCGCTTTCAAACCTACTCTCTAAGGGGTTTTTCGGGGTGCTGAACACGAATCTGAAGTCCGTTTTTCGATAAAACGCTTCCTTCATGGTTATTTTCGCGTTTTTTCATCAAAATTGCTCAAAAATTAACTCTGTTTAATCGCTTTCAAACCTACTCTCTAAGGGGTTTTTCGGGGTGCTGAACACGAATCTGAAGTCCTTTTTTCGATAAAACGCTTCCTTCATGGTTATTTTCGCGTTTTTTCATCAAAATTGCTCAAAAATTAACTCTGTTTAATCGCTTTCAAACCTACTCTCTAAGGGGTTTTTCGGGGTGCTGAACACGAATCTGAAGTCCGTTTTTCGATAAAACGCTTCCTTCATGGTTATTTTCGCGTTTTTTCATCAAAATTGCTCAAAAATTAACTCTGTTTAATCGCTTTCAAACCTACTCTCTAAGGGGTTTTTCGGGGTGCTGAACACGAATCTGAAGTCCGTTTTTCGATAAAACGCTTCCTTCATGGTTATTTTCGCGTTTTTTCATCAAAATTGCTCAAAAATTAACTCTGTTTAATCGCTTTCAAACCTACTCTCTAAGGGGTTTTTCGGGGTGCTGAACACGAATCTGAAGTCCGTTTTTCGATAAAACGCTTCCTTCATGGTTATTTTCGCGTTTTTTCATCAAAATTGCTCAAAAATTAACTCTGTTTAATCGCTTTCAAACCTACTCTCTAAGGGGTTTTTCGGGGTGCTGAACACGAATCTGAAGTCCGTTTTTCGATAAAACGCTTCCTTCATGGTTATTTTCGCGTTTTTTCATCAAAATTGCTCAAAAATTAACTCTGTTTAATCGCTTTCAAACCTACTCTCTAAGGGGTTTTTCGGGGTGCTGAACACGAATCTGAAGTCCGTTTTTCGATAAAACGCTTCCTTCATGGTTATTTTCGCGTTTTTTCATCAAAATTGCTCAAAAATTAACTCTGTTTAATCGCTTTCAAACCTACTCTCTAAGGGGTTTTTCGGGGTGCTGAACACGAATCTGAAGTCCGTTTTTCGATAAAACGCTTCCTTCATGGTTATTTTCGCGTTTTTTCATCAAAATTGCTCAAAAATTAACTCTGTTTAATCGCTTTCAAACCTACTCTCTAAGGGGTTTTTCGGGGTGCTGAACACGAATCTGAAGTCCGTTTTTCGATAAAACGCTTCCTTCATGGTTATTTTCGCGTTTTTTCATCAAAATTGCTCAAAAATTAACTCTGTTTAATCGCTTTCAAACCTACTCTCTAAGGGGTTTTTCGGGGTGCTGAACACGAATCTGAAGTCCGTTTTTCGATAAAACGCTTCCTTCATGGTTATTTTCGCGTTTTTTCATCAAAATTGCTCAAAAATTAACTCTGTTTAATCGCTTTCAAACCTACTCTCTAAGGGGTTTTTCGGGGTGCTGAACACGAATCTGAAGTCCGTTTTTCGATAAAACGCTTCCTTCATGGTTATTTTCGCGTTTTTTCATCAAAATTGCTCAAAAATTAACTCTGTTTAATCGCTTTCAAACCTACTCTCTAAGGGGTTTTTCGGGGTGCTGAACACGAATCTGAAGTCCTTTTTTCGATAAAACGCTTCCTTCATGGTTATTTTCGCGTTTTTTCATCAAAATTGCTCAAAAATTAACTCTGTTTAATCGCTTTCAAACCTCTCTAAGGGGTTTTTCGGGGTGCTGAACACGAATCTGAAGTCCGTTTTTCGATAAAACGCTTCCTTCATGGTTATTTTCGCGTTTTTTCATCAAAATTGCTCAAAAATTAACTCTGTTTAATCGCTTTCAAACCTACTCTCTAAGGGGTTTTTCGGGGTGCTGAACACGAATCTGAAGTCCTTTTTTCGATAAAACGCTTCCTTCATGGTTATTTTCGCGTTTTTTCATCAAAATTGCTCAAAAATTAACTCTGTTTAATCGCTTTCAAACCTACTCTCTAAGGGGTTTTTCGGGGTGCTGAACACGAATCTGAAGTCCTTTTTCGATAAAACGCTTCCTTCATGGTTATTTTCGCGTTTTTTCATCAAAATTGCTCAAAAATTAACTCTGTTTAATCGCTTTCAAACCTACTCTCTAAGGGGTTTTTCGGGGTGCTGAACACGAATCTGAAGTCCGTTTTTCGATAAAACGCTTCCTTCATGGTTATTTTCGCGTTTTTTCATCAAAATTGCTCAAAAATTAACTCTGTTTAATCGCTTTCAAACCTACTCTCTAAGGGGTTTTTCGGGGTGCTGAACACGAATCTGAAGTCCGTTTTTCGATAAAACGCTTCCTTCATGGTTATTTTCGCGTTTTTTCATCAAAATTGCTCAAAAATTAACTCTGTTTAATCGCTTTCAAACCTACTCTCTAAGGGGTTTTTCGGGGTGCTGAACACGAATCTGAAGTCCGTTTTTCGATAAAACGCTTCCTTCATGGTTATTTTCGCGTTTTTTCATCAAAATTGCTCAAAAATTAACTCTGTTTAATCGCTTTCAAACCTACTCTCTAAGGGGTTTTTCGGGGTGCTGAACACGAATCTGAAGTCCGTTTTTCGATAAAACGCTTCCTTCATGGTTATTTTCGCGTTTTTTCATCAAAATTGCTCAAAAATTAACTCTGTTTAATCGCTTTCAAACCTACTCTCTAAGGGGTTTTTCGGGGTGCTGAACACGAATCTGAAGTCCGTTTTTCGATAAAACGCTTCCTTCATGGTTATTTTCGCGTTTTTTCATCAAAATTGCTCAAAAATTAACTCTGTTTAATCGCTTTCAAACCTACTCTCTAAGGGGTTTTTCGGGGTGCTGAACACGAATCTGAAGTCCGTTTTTCGATAAAACGCTTCCTTCATGGTTATTTTCGCGTTTTTTCATCAAAATTGCTCAAAAATTAACTCTGTTTAATCGCTTTCAAACCTACTCTCTAAGGGGTTTTTCGGGGTGCTGAACACGAATCTGAAGTCCGTTTTTCGATAAAACGCTTCCTTCATGGTTATTTTCGCGTTTTTTCATCAAAATTGCTCAAAAATTAACTCTGTTTAATCGCTTTCAAACCTACTCTCTAAGGGGTTTTTCGGGGTGCTGAACACGAATCTGAAGTCCGTTTTTCGATAAAACGCTTCCTTCATGGTTATTTTCGCGTTTTTTCATCAAAATTGCTCAAAAATTAACTCTGTTTAATCGCTTTCAAACCTACTCTCTAAGGGGTTTTTCGGGGTGCTGAACACGAATCTGAAGTCCGTTTTTCGATAAAACGCTTCCTTCATGGTTATTTTCGCGTTTTTTCATCAAAATTGCTCAAAAATTAACTCTGTTTAATCGCTTTCAAACCTACTCTCTAAGGGGTTTTTCGGGGTGCTGAACACGAATCTGAAGTCCTTTTTTCGATAAAACGCTTCCTTCATGGTTATTTTCGCGTTTTTTCATCAAAATTGCTCAAAAATTAACTCTGTTTAATCGCTTTCAAACCTACTCTCTAAGGGGTTTTTCGGGGTGCTGAACACGAATCTGAAGTCCGTTTTTCGATAAAACGCTTCCTTCATGGTTATTTTCGCGTTTTTTCATCAAAATTGCTCAAAAATTAACTCTGTTTAATCGCTTTCAAACCTACTCTCTAAGGGGTTTTTCGGGGTGCTGAACACGAATCTGAAGTCCGTTTTTCGATAAAACGCTTCCTTCATGGTTATTTTCGCGTTTTTTCATCAAAATTGCTCAAAAATTAACTCTGTTTAATCGCTTTCAAACCTACTCTCTAAGGGGTTTTTCGGGGTGCTGAACACGAATCTGAAGTCCGTTTTTCGATAAAACGCTTCCTTCATGGTTATTTTCGCGTTTTTTCATCAAAATTGCTCAAAAATTAACTCTGTTTAATCGCTTTCAAACCTACTCTCTAAGGGGTTTTTCGGGGTGCTGAACACGAATCTGAAGTCCGTTTTTCGATAAAACGCTTCCTTCATGGTTATTTTCGCGTTTTTTCATCAAAATTGCTCAAAAATTAACTCTGTTTAATCGCTTTCAAACCTACTCTCTAAGGGGTTTTTCGGGGTGCTGAACACGAATCTGAAGTCCGTTTTTCGATAAAACGCTTCCTTCATGGTTATTTTCGCGTTTTTTCATCAAAATTGCTCAAAAATTAACTCTGTTTAATCGCTTTCAAACCTACTCTCTAAGGGGTTTTTCGGGGTGCTGAACACGAATCTGAAGTCCGTTTTTCGATAAAACGCTTCCTTCATGGTTATTTTCGCGTTTTTTCATCAAAATTGCTCAAAAATTAACTCTGTTTAATCGCTTTCAAACCTACTCTCTAAGGGGTTTTTCGGGGTGCTGAACACGAATCTGAAGTCCGTTTTTCGATAAAACGCTTCCTTCATGGTTATTTTCGCGTTTTTTCATCAAAATTGCTCAAAAATTAACTCTGTTTAATCGCTTTCAAACCTACTCTCTAAGGGGTTTTTCGGGGTGCTGAACACGAATCTGAAGTCCGTTTTTCGATAAAACGCTTCCTTCATGGTTATTTTCGCGTTTTTTCATCAAAATTGCTCAAAAATTAACTCTGTTTAATCGCTTTCAAACCTACTCTCTAAGGGGTTTTTCGGGGTGCTGAACACGAATCTGAAGTCCGTTTTTCGATAAAACGCTTCCTTCATGGTTATTTTCGCGTTTTTTCATCAAAATTGCTCAAAAATTAACTCTGTTTAATCGCTTTCAAACCTACTCTCTAAGGGGTTTTTCGGGGTGCTGAACACGAATCTGAAGTCCGTTTTTCGATAAAACGCTTCCTTCATGGTTATTTTCGCGTTTTTTCATCAAAATTGCTCAAAAATTAACTCTGTTTAATCGCTTTCAAACCTACTCTCTAAGGGGGTTTTTCGGGGTGCTGAACACGAATCTGAAGTCCGTTTTTCGATAAAACGCTTCCTTCATGGTTATTTTCGCGTTTTTTCATCAAAATTGCTCAAAAATTAACTCTGTTTAATCGCTTTCAAACCTACTCTCTAAGGGGTTTTTCGGGGTGCTGAACACGAATCTGAAGTCCGTTTTTCGATAAAACGCTTCCTTCATGGTTATTTTCGCGTTTTTTCATCAAAATTGCTCAAAAATTAACTCTGTTTAATCGCTTTCAAACCTACTCTCTAAGGGTTTTTCGGGGTGCTGAACACGAATCTGAAGTCCGTTTTTCGATAAAACGCTTCCTTCATGGTTATTTTCGCGTTTTTTCATCAAAATTGCTCAAAAATTAACTCTGTTTAATCGCTTTCAAACCTACTCTCTAAGGGGTTTTTCGGGGTGCTGAACACGAATCTGAAGTCCTTTTTTCGATAAAACGCTTCCTTCATGGTTATTTTCGCGTTTTTTCATCAAAATTGCTCAAAAATTAACTCTGTTTAATCGCTTTCAAACCTACTCTCTAAGGGTTTTTCGGGGTGCTGAACACGAATCTGAAGTCCGTTTTTCGATAAAACGCTTCCTTCATGGTTATTTTCGCGTTTTTTCATCAAAATTGCTCAAAAATTAACTCTGTTTAATCGCTTTCAAACCTACTCTCTAAGGGGTTTTTCGGGGTGCTGAACACGAATCTGAAGTCCTTTTTTCGATAAAACGCTTCCTTCATGGTTATTTTCGCGTTTTTTCATCAAAATTGCTCAAAAATTAACTCTGTTTAATCGCTTTCAAACCTACTCTCTAAGGGGTTTTCGGGGTGCTGAACACGAATCTGAAGTCCTTTTTTCGATAAAACGCTTCCTTCATGGTTATTTTCGCGTTTTTTCATCAAAATTGCTCAAAAATTAACTCTGTTTAATCGCTTTCAAACCTACTCTCTAAGGGGTTTTTCGGGGTGCTGAACACGAATCTGAAGTCCTTTTTTCGATAAAACGCTTCCTTCATGGTTATTTTCGCGTTTTTTCATCAAAATTGCTCAAAAATTAACTCTGTTTAATCGCTTTCAAACCTACTCTCTAAGGGTTTTTCGGGGTGCTGAACACGAATCTGAAGTCCGTTTTTCGATAAAACGCTTCCTTCATGGTTATTTTCGCGTTTTTTCATCAAAATTGCTCAAAAATTAACTCTGTTTAATCGCTTTCAAACCTACTCTCTAAGGGGTTTTCGGGGTGCTGAACACGAATCTGAAGTCCTTTTTTCGATAAAACGCTTCCTTCATGGTTATTTTCGCGTTTTTTCATCAAAATTGCTCAAAAATTAACTCTGTTTAATCGCTTTCAAACCTACTCTCTAAGGGGTTTTTCGGGGTGCTGAACACGAATCTGAAGTCCGTTTTTCGATAAAACGCTTCCTTCATGGTTATTTTCGCGTTTTTTCATCAAAATTGCTCAAAAATTAACTCTGTTTAATCGCTTTCAAACCTACTCTCTAAGGGGTTTTTCGGGGTGCTGAACACGAATCTGAAGTCCGTTTTTCGATAAAACGCTTCCTTCATGGTTATTTTCGCGTTTTTTCATCAAAATTGCTCAAAAATTAACTCTGTTTAATCGCTTTCAAACCTACTCTCTAAGGGGTTTTTCGGGGTGCTGAACACGAATCTGAAGTCCTTTTTTCGATAAAACGCTTCCTTCATGGTTATTTTCGCGTTTTTTCATCAAAATTGCTCAAAAATTAACTCTGTTTAATCGCTTTCAAACCTACTCTCTAAGGGGTTTTTCGGGGTGCTGAACACGAATCTGAAGTCCGTTTTTCTCGCTTTCAAACCTACTCTCTAAGGGGTTTTTCGGGGTGCTGAACACGAATCTGAAGTCCGTTTTTCGATAAAACGCTTCCTTCATGGTTATTTTCGCGTTTTTTCATCAAAATTGCTCAAAAATTAACTCTGTTTAATCGCTTTCAAACCTACTCTCTAAGGGGTTTTTCGGGGTGCTGAACACGAATCTGAAGTCCGTTTTTCGATAAAACGCTTCCTTCATGGTTATTTTCGCGTTTTTTCATCAAAATTTCTCAAAAATTAACTCTGTTTAATCGCTTTCAAACCTACTCTCTAAGGGGTTTTTCGGGGTGCTGAACACGAATCTGAAGTCCTTTTTTCGATAAAACGCTTCCTTCATGGTTATTTTCGCGTTTTTTCATCAAAATTGCTCAAAAATTAACTCTGTTTAATCGCTTTCAAACCTACTCTCTAAGGGGTTTTTCGGGGTGCTGAACACGAATCTGAAGTCCGTTTTTCGATAAAACGCTTCCTTCATGGTTATTTTCGCGTTTTTTCATCAAAATTGCTCAAAAATTAACTCTGTTTAATCGCTTTCAAACCTACTCTCTAAGGGGTTTTTCGGGGTGCTGAACACGAATCTGAAGTCCTTTTTTCGATAAAACGCTTCCTTCATGGTTATTTTCGCGTTTTTTCATCAAAATTGCTCAAAAATTAACTCTGTTTAATCGCTTTCAAACCTACTCTCTAAGGGGTTTTTCGGGGTGCTGAACACGAATCTGAAGTCCTTTTTTCGATAAAACGCTTCCTTCATGGTTATTTTCGCGTTTTTTCATCAAAATTGCTCAAAAATTAACTCTGTTTAATCGCTTTCAAACCTACTCTCTAAGGGGTTTTTCGGGGTGCTGAACACGAATCTGAAGTCCTTTTTTCGATAAAACGCTTCCTTCATGGTTATTTTCGCGTTTTTTCATCAAAATTGCTCAAAAATTAACTCTGTTTAATCGCTTTCAAACCTACTCTCTAAGGGGTTTTTCGGGGTGCTGAACACGAATCTGAAGTCCTTTTTTCGATAAAACGCTTCCTTCATGGTTATTTTCGCGTTTTTTCATCAAAATTGCTCAAAAATTAACTCTGTTTAATCGCTTTCAAACCTACTCTCTAAGGGGTTTTTCGGGGTGCTGAACACGAATCTGAAGTCCTTTTTTCGATAAAACGCTTCCTTCATGGTTATTTTCGCGTTTTTTCATCAAAATTGCTCAAAAATTAACTCTGTTTAATCGCTTTCAAACCTACTCTCTAAGGGGTTTTTCGGGGTGCTGAACACGAATCTGAAGTCTTTCGATAAAACG
>JAVIWC010000148.1:0-15374 GCA_031894815.1 Creontiades dilutus
GCCTTCATCGCCCTACAACTGATACATTTCCACAAAATTTGGAGATTCAAAAAATCAAGATACAGGAGGAGTTTTCCTCAATGTTAAAAAACATCTCCACTGATACTGGTTTAAAGGCTTTAAGAAAGGGATTAAAAAGTATCATTCCTGCTGTTAAAGCCGCTGAAAACATGGAATTCAAAATTCAAACCTTCAAAAAGACAAAACGTGTGAACACCAACAAGAAAATTGAACCCCAAAGACGGCTCACAGTGAGAAAAAAGAAGATTCGTCATAAAAACCGAATGAGGAAGCCGTCTCCTGCTCGTATGCTCGAGATATCAATAAAAGCGTCCCTCTCTCATTCGAACCTACCAGAGACTAATGCAACTTGAATTAATATGTGAGAAATCGACTTTGCCCATTTTAACTGCCTATTATTTTTTATATAGGTACCTACCTACTGCGACAATTCGATAATATAAATTTTTGTGATTGTACTGCGAACCACTTATTTTTTGTAATATGCATCTGACTTTTTGTAATACGCAGATTTTTTTTAGGGTTTATTATAAAAGTCAATTTTTACTAATTAGATTCAGGAAGAAGAACGTCTGCGACGAACATCAAAAATAAATATCAACGGCATGGACCATTTTAATCGGAGAAAGTATTCGAATACAAAAGTAATGAAATACAATTGTTATCGATTACAATTGTATTCGAATACTTTAGGCGATTAAAAAAGTATGCGAAAAAGTAATCGAATCGCTCGAATAAAAAGCAATTCAGCAAGCTCTCGTTATTCGATTACTTTTACGAATACTTTCGTAATCGCAAATGTAATCGTAAAAGTATTCGTTAATCAGGGATACCCATCTCTGTTGTGCGCAGTAAAAAAAAATTGGTTGAGGGGTCAAATTTCCATAAAATTGTAGGTAAAATCCGAATCTGCAATAAAACATTTGGGTTTCCATTTGAAATAACAAAGTTGATGCGCAAATCGCGCGTGCGCAACGAGCGAAATTGTAATATTTGAATTCCTTGTTAAAAATTAGTGAAGTTACTATTTGAAATTTTTGTTTTGGCTCCGAAAATACGGAGATAATTGCCTCGTCCATTAATTTTGGCCACCCAGTATAATGGGAGCGAAATTTACATTTATGGGCTTTCTGCAATAAGGAGCTATGCCAAATTTTCACATGCTGGACTTGCCTTTGTTTCTGGTCGGGAAAAATGACGTCCTTCGATTGGGACGAGGATAAACTTCATTCGATTTAGCTGGAAGTGTTGCCACGTAGCCGACGGAACCACTTTATCCTCGTGCCAATCGAAGGACGAAATTTTCTCAGGCCAGTGGATCCGTCATGTGAAAAATGAACATAACTAACCCATAAAAAACCCATTAAGACCTATAACGCTGGTTAGTACACAAGAATAGGTATAACAGGAAGTTGGAAATGAGTTGATGCCCACAACTTAGAATAATGTAACGACTAGTCACTGATTAGATTCGGGAAGATTCTACAGAATCTTGGGAAATGAATCTACTTCGAAATAACGGTGTCTTAATAAGTCGATCTCATCGATTTCCCGGAATATCTAGTGCAAGCTGTAACCTCCCCCCCCTTGGATCTGCCACTGAGGAAAGTGGATGCTATTGAAATGCTTGACAGGCCACCCATTAAGCTCTACCTCTAACAGCAGCTCATTCCCCATGCGAACACAGATCAAAAATATTTTTTTTCTGGTTCCGGTTCCTTTAATTTAAAATTCGGAAGACTTGAGTCCAAATTTGGAGTCTCAAAATCGGCTTGGAACCGGTTCCTATCGAATCAGCACCACACAAAACGTGATACATGACCCCCCACCCCCGACTCCCATACTTACGCGAAAAGTCTGCATTACTTAAAAACGAGTATAAGGTTTTTGCACAAAGTTTGAACACTTCTGTTTACATTTTGCCACACGTGGAAAAAGTCCTATTGGGCTGGTTAACGAACTTGTCCAAGCGTTTCAGTGACTTGAACGAAATTTTCATCTAAAAAATTACTCGAGTTATCGTGGTGGATAACATATTATGTATATATATTTATACATGTAGAAATACGTCAATGAAATTTTAAATCTCAGATTTTGATCCTTGATGCATGAAACGGATTTTGAGTGGGTTCCAAGTTAATTTTGACGATGTGCGGAATTTCGTGACTACCTGAATAGCTAAATTTTCAGCAGAAATTCACTAGAAGTAAATAAAAACTGGTTAACCGAAGAAAAAAAATATAGGAAAATTCACAGTTTATTAATCATTGACTATCATGATAATACTATTACCTACTTAGTAGTCAAAGCTCCACCCCAACCTTTCAGGCTTCTACATAACATTCCTTGCGAAATGCGCTCTCCTCCCTTATGCTCAAGAGGTGATGGAATGTTTTTGATCGGAGGGGACGAATTTCCTGAACCGGAAATAAGTGGGTGAGATTGAGATGAGGTGCAATGAAAGCTGTAACATGAAAGCTGCGGGGAGATTCCGAGCGTAGGAAAATACTACTGCAATCACGCCAAGCGGGATAGTGACGAGATTGCCCATCCGATCTTGAGGCTTCGAGAACTGAGCCCTTATGAGGCCGAGAACTTGAGAATAAAGAAAACAGGGTACCTACAAAAATGCTTGAGACAAACCTACAACCTAACGCGGGCTCAATCAAATGATAAGATGACCACAAAAAAAAAAGACGGAAGCCTTGAAGAAACTCGCTTATCAGGGATGGCGTCACTCGCGCTCCAAGCGGGATAGTGATGAAACCGGCCTCCGTCCGGCCGATAGCGTCGAGTGTCTTTGTGTGGCCAATTACCACCACAACAAAAACATGTTTTTGGTTTTGGGGTATTCAATTTGTGAACGAACTCATGAGGTTTAGCAAAGGAGTCAATCTGTACTTTCACTACCTCTTCAGTTTGCCCAAATGCAAGAATTTCGTCAAGAGTCATGCTCCCTCTCTTTAGCATTTCCTTACGTAGTCTATCGGATGACGTACCCATGAGCTTTGAACACAGATCTCAAAATTCATATCATGAAAGTCGCAGGAACGAGCCATTTTCCGTAACTTCACATAATACTCTTTTATCGATTCGGACGGTTCTTGCTCCGTCTTCCGAAATTTAAAATGTTCAAATAAAATATTTTTCCTAGGAGTAAAATTGTTAGTTAATGCATTTTTCAAATCTTCATACGAAGAGCCAATATCCGGTAATTTACAAAATATTTCCTGTACTTCGCTACCAGCAGAGTTTAAAAGAAAAGCTCTTTTCCGCAAATCGTTACTTACATCTGCAGCTATGATAAAAACATCGATTTTTTTATCATTTTATGAGCCTCCAATTGTACTCAAAATACCGACTGCGCCAAATGCAATATCATGTGTATTATTTAATATGTTAAGAATTATTATAGGAATTAGAATTATTATAGATGTATCAAGTTAAGTTAACAGAAAGACACTTCATTTAAAGAGGTTCAATGAATACTGACTTTTATTTTAACCAAAACACAAACTTGTTCTTAACATCAGCTGACTAATGCCAGCTGATAAATAATAATAATTCAGTAGGATACTTCACTATACATAAGAACCTATAATAAAAAGTGAAAATAGACGTTAGAAGAAAACAATGATTGATTTAAATGTGGAAATAAAATGAGCAATTTTGAATGGCTAAGTTGTTACCCTAACCTGGCGATGATCCACCAGTAGATCACTCCCTTTTTCATTCCTATTTCCCATGAAATCAGATTTTTGCTTGAAATAAAACCTTTTCTGTCAAGTTAAACAATGAAGGAAAGTAGAAAAAAAATATCTGGACAAAAATATCAATAAAAAATGTGTCTAAACTTACGTGAAAATGACAAACTTCGTGAGACTGCTCCACCTCTTCTCCTGTCACGAAAACATGTGTCAACACAACTAAAACTGCAAGCAAGGTTATGATTTGCGCCTGGATGTTGAAAGCAATTAGAGAAGAGAAAGTATGAAGTGAAGCTAAAGTGAATGACCTGAAGGGTCGTTGACTCCTAGGGGGCTTGGTAAACAACCTGAATCCAGTACTACTCTGCAGGGAATAGGTAGAGAAATGATCAACAAATTCACAAACACGTGGTTTATTAACCAGTAAATCATACGATACAAAACGAATATGAAATAGTAACAGTAAATTGGTAAAATTCAAATAAATCACCTTAAATTTAGCGTGCCTCAACAAATAGTAATATAGGTACACGATTGTGAGAATTCAAACCTAGTAGCGTTAAAATATTCGACGTTACTCTCAATAAACTTTAGTAAATTGGCTGGAATTAAGATGTTTGAAAATAGTATTGTTACAATAAACCGTGAAGCGGAAAAAGAGATGACAGCAAGCGTTATCCAAATGGACCGCACCCTGAAGGGGTTTAATGTTAAGAACCTATTTGCAGCAGGGAGTATTATAACTTGATTTGACACTACCTTAAGTGATGGAGGTACAGGCCTGACTTGACTAGTTATACTGGGTTTGGCGTGGCTCGGCGTGGCGTGGCGTGGCGCGGCTTGGCGCGGCTCGGCTTGGCGTGGCGCGGCTTGGCGTGGCGCGGCTTGGCGCGGCTCGACTTGACTTGACCTGGCTTGGCGCGGCTTGGCGTGGCGCGGCTTGGCGTGGCGCGGCTTGGCGTGGCGCGGCTTGGCGTGGCGCGGCTTGGCTCGGCTCGGATGTGGATCGAGCTAGTAGCTTGGCGTGGCGTGGCTCGGTTGTGAAACGAGCTGACAGCTTGGCGCGGCTCGGCTTGGCGTGGCTCGGCTTGGCGTGGCGTGGCTCGGTTGTAAATCGAGCTGACGGCTTGGCGTGGCTCGGTTGGAAATCGAGCGGGTAGCTTGGCGTAGCTCGGCTTGGCGTGGCTCGGATGGGAATCGAGCGGGTAGCTTGGCGTGACTCGGCTTGGCGTGGCTCGGAGGTGGATCGAGCGGGTAGCTTGGCGTGCAACAGCGCGCCGGGGTCCTCACAGCGTATGAGAGCGTCTTCAATACTGAAGGCGCGCCAAAAGCGAGCTAGCTCTGTAACAATACAAAACACAACACAACAGCGTATAGCGCGGCGCGGATCGCGATCTGGGGGG
Source organism: Creontiades dilutus (assembly GCA_031894815.1). Lineage (NCBI taxonomy): Eukaryota > Metazoa > Arthropoda > Insecta > Hemiptera > Miridae > Creontiades > Creontiades dilutus. Next base: position 5,132 of record JAVIWC010000148.1, read on the forward strand.
CGTTCTAACGAACGGATGAAAAAGTAAAGACAGGACGGGGGACTACACAGCACAACACTCGAGAGAAAGGTGTTCACGACGATAGAGCAAAGAAACGACTGGCTGACGCTTCATCGTCGGGAGCCCTGAGGTGGGTCCCGTCCCCACCCCGAGTCGCCTCCCACCACGGGCCTAGTTAGTGGGCCCCGAGAGGGGGAACAACCCTTCGGTTACGGGGGTAGCTCCGCCCTTCCCCTCCGCTCTGCTTCGTTCTCTGGGCGTGGGGGTGCCCGGGGGGTGGAACTCCTCGCTGCCGCCTTCTCCGGGGACTGAAGGGGCGGCCGGGGGCCTACATCCTTCCCCCTTCCGGTGGCCGACGTCACCGTCGGCTAAGTCTTCTTCCAGGAGACTCGGAAGCGGGAACGTCTTTCCTGGGTATAACTTCCTGAACTCCACCTCATATCGATACAGGCGGCAGCGGGAGCACTTGGTGGAATGGACCCCCCGTGGTCGCTCGCAGACAGTCGGTAACGGTTCCCCTCGTTGATATTTCTTGAGTATTCGACCGAAGAAGTCCTTGCATGCAGGACAGCGGAAGGTCTTGACTTCCATGATGGTGACTTCGGGTTCGGTGACGTTTAGCCCCTCACCTTGGCTGCGGTAGTTGTCGGGGTGGGTGGTCGTCGGCTCGGCGTCAGAGCTCTCGCTATCGCTGTCCGAATCCAATGGTCGAGCGGAACTTCTCCTCCTCATCTTCTTGGATAGCTGTGTGGAGTCTTCTCGAGTGGGCATCATCAGCGAGTTCATCTCCCGGCTTTGTTCGCGGAGGCGGTGTCGTAAGGTGAGGTCTGCTATCTGGCGCTGCGACGTCATGTGTTCGATGCGGACCGACGGAATTGGGGCATCATGCGGCCAGTTCATGCGCAGCCTCACTGCGATGTTTTTCATCTTGTGCAACACGTCTGGGCCACCTCCACAGACATCGGTCCAACTGTGCCATCGCGGCAGCGGGATACGGATGGTGGAATGGACTCCCCTCTTCGCAGAGCCCGCCCACGGGTGCCCTTGCAGCCTGTTGCAGGGCAGACCTGAAACAGCAAGGTGATCACCCACGGTCCAGTCCAGGCTTTCAGGGCATTCGTTTGGGTCATGTACCCAAACCCAATCTCCTTCAGAAAATTGTGGATGCTTGGGACGATCGTAATCCTTTTGGGCCTTCATTTTCAATCCAGCTGCTTGTGCAAGGTCGTATTTTCTCTGACGTAGCTCAGCGGGGTCGTCTTGACGGTGAACTGACAGAAGGGCGAGGGGAGATCTCTTCGCTGGGCGGGAGTGTATCCTGTAGGGGCCTTGGGTGGTGGCAGCTTTCCTCCGGCTGCTTGGTGGACTTCCATGACTGGGATGCAGTGCTGTGGTCCTTGTCGTTCCGAGAATCAGTCTTCCATAAGGGCCCTCATCAGTGTGAAGCTCTCCTGGCATTACGGCTAAAGACGTGGCGGCTGCAGCCACTGTTCGTGCCTCCTGATTGTGCAACCGCCTCACTTGGCTGCTGCTACCATTATGATAGTTGCCACTCCTTGGGGAAGGGTGGATGTCGGTCCGTCAGACATAGATTGTTCTGGCGCTGATTTCTTTTGCCAGGTCCCTTCGCTGTCTGGAAGTCGTTAGTCAATGGCATCAGTCAGAGTTGAGTACCTTTTCATTCTAGGAACAACCCTCCTTTTCCTGCTTCTTGGAGTGGCGGTCGAGGAGTTTGTTCAAGTTCAGGTCAGGTTTTCTACCCTCTGTAGTTTCCATTGGATGTTTTCATCTTCTGGTCCTATCATTCAGCGGTCTCACTCGACGGCACTCTCTCTTCTTTTCGGCGGACAACCCATCTGCATTGGAATGATGCTCTATGCTGGACTGTGAAGTTGTATGTCTGGAGGGTTTCCAGCCATCGTTCTAGTTGTCCTTCCGGATTGTGAATTGAAGTGAGCCATGTCGGGGCTGCATCAGTCCTGCTGTGTTCATTTCATGCTTGTGGCACGCCTCCGACTTGCTATGGGCCCATCATGCCTTGTGCACTAGCGTCACATCAAGAATAAAGGGCTGATGGAGGTCATCTGTCATAGCAGCTTTCATCACTTTCTTGGTCAGACCAGCTAAATGGGGTCTCACAGACGATGAAGTGGCTTCACTTATAGGAACCAACTGGTTCGGCCGTCTGCATCAGCCTGTTCTTCCTTGGCTTTTGCACTTCTGGACGTAACTTGGCCATTTTCAGGCAGTTCTAGCTTTTTCGAAGACTTGGGTCTGGACCATGCACAATTATGTCGCAGGGACTGTCAAGGTCAGTTGATGAACGTGCTCCATTCGATGGCTGGTCATTACACAACCCAAATGGCACTTTGAACTGCCACATTCCTCTTGGTATAGTGAATGCTGTCTAACAGCCTGCGCGGATGGTAGACCACCACTTGGTCCACTTTTCGGGAATCATGTACCGGGACCGTATAACTCTTCTCATGCTATGCCATCTGTGGACAAACCAGGTTATTACCCCTCCACAGACCTCCAGCCCTGTCTCGATATCACTCTCACCAACCTGTCAATGTCAGTAGCCAATGCTGCTAGGGTTTCATTTTCCCCTTGGCGATCCAATTCTAGGAAGTGAAATGCCCGTTGTATGCTTACCATTCCACAAATATCATAATTGCTAAACATGCCTAATCTCCAAATGCTGCAATTCATGCTGAGTGTCCCCTCAACTATTTCAGAAACTTTCCTCAACTGTACTCATGGACATGGCAAGTTGACTTTGTAACCACTTGGTAACATTTTTCAGCTCAATGGTAAGTTTGGTTCTTAATAGGTAAATTGGAAATAACAGGCAAAATATATTCTCTCGGAATAATCCAGTCACCTAGTACTACAATATTAACAAATACTATAATTGAAACATGCCTAATCCCTGCTGCAACTCATGCTTAAGCCTATTCCAGTCCTACTGTACTCATGGACATGCATTGTAATACTTATAAAATTTTCGGCTTAATTTCGCGATTAAATTGGTTTTAAAATAGTGTGGGGCGGAAGGAATATACGGAATAATCTAGTCACCTATAACTTATATTCTATTGTTTAAAATTATAACACTCAATTTGTTAGTAACACATAACTTGTATAATTTATAAAATGAACAATATGTACAATAAATACATTTTCACAGAGTTTGCGTGGTTTGTTTTTTTACAATACCTTCCTCCGCTTTGTGAGCTGGGGTTTATAACCTCCAGTAGTCAAGTCCATGAGTTTACAGAAGCTCTTTGGGTCCAGCCAACCCAGTCCGTCAGGGTTCTGAACCACACCAGCAAGGGCGCCAGTGACGTGCATCTTCCTGTAGTCTCGCACCGGTCTCGCTCTAAGTTCGTACCGCGAGGCAGGGGGGTTCTCGGGGGAGCACGGCGGGGGACTCGTTACGGCGGGTTCTGGTGCGTCTTCAGGGCTTCCGGGGTCGCTATAATTGTGTTCGTGTTCCCAGGCTTCGTCTAACTCCCAGCGGTCTTGGTCTCCTAATACGTCCCTTGTGGGCGGAACGGGGGCAGGGACCTCTTGGGGTAGGTTGTCTATGAAGGCCTCGTCGGGTACTCCTTCTACTGAAGCGGGTTTTAGGCGGTTTAGGTGCACTACTTGTCTATTTTTTCCGAGCACATCGCGTATTTCATAGGTGACGTCGGAGAGGCGGGACACAACATACCAGGGGCCAGTCCAGGGGCTCCAAAATTTGCGACACTCCGTCGCAGGTGTCTGGAGGGCTCTGAGGTACACCGGATCTCCCACCTCGAACGCACGGGGAAGGCGTCGGTCGTTAATTCGTGCCGCTTGCTGCTTCCAGGCCTTGTCCAGGCATCGTTTGGCTACTCGCCGGGCGTCGTGCAATTTCTGCAGGGAAGAGGTGTAGTCCGGATCATATCTCTCCTGCCAGGGGGTAGTGTTGGGGAGTCGCAATTCTCGTCCGAACGTCAAGAAATTGGGGCTATATCCCGTGCTTTTGTGGGGGAGGGAACGATAGGCCGCTAGTGCTAGGGGCACCCATTGCTCCCAGGCCCTAGTGTGCCGAACCAACTTCGCTAGGATGTTGGCGAACGTTTTGTGGAAGCGTTCGCACACTCCGTTTCCCTGTGGATGATACGCGGTCGTCTGTATCTTCTTGATGCCCCAGTCCTGACACAGTTTTTGTATAAGTTCGGACGTGAAGGCGGTTCCTCGGTCGGTTACCAATCGCTGGGGTACTCCGTGAACCGGGATATATTTCCTCACCAGGGTTCGGGCGACGGTCTCGGCAGTGGTGTTGGTTACTATATAGGCTTCGGCATATTTAGAAAAATGGTCAATCATCGTGAGTAAATAGCGGAGTCCATACTCCGTGCGCAGGGGTCCTACGAAGTCCATCCCGACTACCTCTCCGGGCTCCGAGGGGATCAACGGGCGCTGAAGGGGGGCCTGAAGTCCACTCGGGGTGTTTCGGCGTTGGCACGGTTCGCATCTGTCGATGAACTCCTTGATGGTGCGGGTCATCTTCGGCCAAAATCCTGTTTTTCGGACCACCTTTTCCGTGACCTCCCTCCCGGGATGTCCGGCCCAAACGCTACCGTGGCAGCTGGCCAGTACCCACTCGCGCAGTGATGAGGGTATCAGGGGTACCCATCTCTTCTGTTCGTCGATGGTCACCTCGGTTTCCCATATATCGTCGTGTTGTCGTATCCGGGATCCTCCTGTTCGGCGAAGGTCTTGCACCCACGGGTCAATTTCCTGCGCGGCCTTTAATAACTTTCCGGGGATATCCAGGGTGACGGGGGCGGCGTACATCCGGCTTAATCCATCCGCATGTCCCATTTGTGATCCCGCTCTATATCGGGGGGTGAACGTGTACTCCGATAGTCGCAGGGTCCATCGTCCTACTCGTGAAGTGGGGTCGCGCAAACGCAAGGCCGCGGTTAGGGCCATGTGATCTGTCTCAAGATCAAATTGCTTCCCCAGTAAGTAGGGTTGGAAATGACGGACCCCCCACACCACCGCCAACAACTCTTTTTCGGTGGTGGAGTACCTTGTCTCGGCCGGATTTAATTTTCGGCTAGCGTAGGCCACCGGCCGCTCCTCTCCGTCCTTCTCTTGCGACAAGACTGCTCCTAAGGCCGTCTGGGATGCATCCGTGGCTAAAATAAACTTTTTCGTGAAGTCGGGGTAGATTAGTACTTGGTCGGACATCAGGGCGCTTTTGAGTTCCTCGAAGGCGGACTGGTGAGCGTCGGTCCATTCAAATTTCACTCCCTTGCGGAGCAGCTGCGTCAACGGCGCGGATAGTTCCGAGAATCGGGGAACAAATCGGCGGTAAAAACCCGCCAACCCCAGGAAGGCCTGTACTTGCTTGACACTCTGGGGTATAGGGAAGTCCCGTACCGCTTCTACTTTGTCAGTCTCCATGTGCACACCTTCGGGAGTGATTACGTGTCCCAAATAGCTGGTTTCCCTCTTCAAAAACTCGCACTTATCGAGGTTGGCTCGTAGTTGCACGGCAGCTAATCGGGCCAACACCTTCGATAGGCTCTTCACGTGGGCGTCGAACGTCGCAGAGAACACAATGATGTCGTCCAGGTAGACCAGGCAGTCCTTGCCTATTAGCCCGTCCAGTGCATTATTCATGGCGCGCTGGAAGGTAGCTGGGGCGTTTCTCAGTCCGAACGCCATTCGTCGATATTCGTAGTGGCCCCCCAGCACGGTAAACGCAGTCTTTTCGGCCGATACGGGGTGCATGGGGATTTGATGATAACCCGATACTAAGTCAATCTTCGTGAAGTATCGGCATTTTCCCAGTAAGGCCACCGTCTCCTGCAGGTTGGGAAGGGGGTACGCATCCGCCTTGGTCAATTTGTTCAGCCCTCGGTAGTCTATACACATCCGCCACTTCTGAGGTTCCTGTGGGGGTGTCTTCTTCTTTACTAGTACTACCGGGGCTGACCACGGGCTGGCTGACGGGACGATGACTCCTTCGCTCAGCAACTCCTGTAGTTGTCGTTCGACTTCAGGACGCAGAGCGTGGGGGACGTTGTACTGTCGGTTATGCACGGGGGGGGCATCACCGGTGTCGATATAATGTTTGACGGGTAGGCGGCATCCCCGCCGATCCGGCCGGTCAAACACGTGTCGAAATCGGGTTAACACTTGGGTAACTCGCTCCTGTTCTCGGGGCTCCAAGTGCTCCACTTTGTCGGCGATTCCGTGATCCGGGTCGGGTTGATCCTCCTCCCAACGTTCCACCGGGAAGGCTGCTTCGTCAACTTCCATCTTCGTGGAACCGGGCGTTGCCATGATCGATCCGATTCGGGGAGCCGGTGGGGGCGGCGGAGCGGCGTCGTCAACCGGTGCACTCGGAGTACCCTCGTCGTCCTTGATCTTCTTCCGCTCCCGCCGCATCTCTTCTTCCACTTGACCGATGGTTTCGCGTACCACCCTTTGTATGGTTGCTTCCAGTTCACGTTGACCATCACACAGTTGAACGGTGGGTATCCCATTTCTCATCGTGACCAACCGCAACTCCTCCCGGTATCCGGTCCTGTCCTGGTGGGGTTCGTAAGTCGATGTCGACGGCATGGGGTGGTCGGGGGAGCGTAGAGCCTCCCGGACCATTCTATCATATTCATCCTCCTCCGGAGGTGTCATCGCCTCGTACTCCTCGAACGGCCGCAACTCTTTTGTAGTCATTTCTGTACTCAGACTACTATAACTACCGCGGGCGGTATCCTCCATCTCGTCCGGCGTCTCGTCCCCTGTTAGAGCCTGCACGTCCAGCAGCTTTTCACGGAGCCGAGGGGGTGCGCACAACCAATTCACGGCGCTTGAGCCGCTAGCTTGATCGACCTCTTCCTCCGGAGCAGGGGGTTGGTTGCTAGTGGTATCTTCGCCGTCGCTGTCCTTCACGGCGGACGAATTCGACTCGGCGATTTCCGGGGGTGCGGCGGCTTCCGGCGGCGTCTCGGGGTCGTCGATTACTTCTACCATGGGGGTCGCTGGGTCGTGGTCTACTGTTCCCGTTTCTGCGGTTGTTGACTCCGTCGGCGTCTCCGGGGCAGGCTCCTTCGTCGGAATGATGGCTACCGAGGGGGTGACGTCCGTGGCGGCTTCGTCGCTCTGGTTCGTCTCTTCCTCGTGGTCTACCGAAGTGCTGGGGTCGACGTTGGTCACCAATCCTACGGTGATAGGTGGCAGTCGCTCATTTCCTAGGATAACGGCTTCGTTTCGTTCGGGACGCAGTACCATGGGGATTCGTCTCATGAGGTCCATGCCGAAGAGGTCCAATCCGGGCCTCTCCTTGTCAAATATTAAAAAGGTGTGGTCCAACACTCGGTCACGTACTCGTAGTGTCACGGTCTGCTCCCCACAAAACGACAAGGGCTGACCATCAGCCCCCCAGGCGACGGCGGTCGTTGGCTTCAGCGGCGTTCCCGCTACGGGTTTCGACAACACCGACACCGCGGCGCCTGTGTCCAAAATCAGGTCCCGATGTTCATTGTTCAACATGACCGGGATGTGCATGGGGCGTACATGATTATATTTCACCATAGGTACGTGTCCCGCGTCGCTTCTTCTCTTCACCAGCTCCAGGCTTCCTTCTTCTGACGACGGCAATCCCAGGGCTCCTTCCGTTCCTTCTTCTTTCCTCAGTAACTTCCTCTTGTGACAATCGGTGATGAGGTGCTCACGAACGCCGCAGTAATCACAGAACACCATTTTCTGCGGATTACGGACACAATCCACCGGAAAGTGGTCCATTAGTTGACAGAATCCGCACGGATAGCGAGGCGTCGGACGCTGAAAAACACGGGAAGGCTGAGGGGGCGCCCGCCCTATTCTCTTCGGGCATCGCGCCGCGAAATGTCCCGCGTTCCCGCATTCATAACACTTCTTTTCGTCCGGGCGGCTTACGGCGGCTATTTCCCACTTCGGATCTTCTTCTTCTAGTCCCAGGGTTTCTTTCAGCTCCTCGGCCCTCCTCAAGGCTTCTTCGATGGTGCTAGGGGGGTTGTTCATCAAGTGGGAACTCAACTCCTTCCTCACTCCTTTGATGAAGGCCCTCAACGTACGTCGTTTAATCCATTCTTGACGCTGCGTCCGTGTGAGCTCCTCACCTTCTTCATTAACGGCCGACTGGGCTAACCGGTGAACTCGTTCCGCAAATCTTCTTAAGGTTTCCGCGGGTAACACCTTGGCATTCCACAGGAGTGCCGCTGCTTTGGCCGGATTTTCCTTCTCGAACCAGGAGAGCATCGCCTTCTTCGCTTCATCGTAGGGGTTGGCGCCTTCGTGGTCCAATGCGTGGTCTACGAGGAATTGCTTCGCTGTTCCCTTCGCTTTTCGCACGTAGTAACCTAAGCTTCTTCTGTTGCGACAATTCACCCGCGACATCTTCGAACAATTGAAAAAAAGCTGACACTGTAATCGCACCTGGCTCATCGGGGTCCCAATTTTCAATTTCTAAAAACATTGACCGCGGAACATCGGCACTACCCCGCGAACCCTCCTCCTCCGTTACACGCGATCGTTCGGCTATCTCATTATACGACCTCAACAATCTCTCCATTTGCCTCATAAGGCCATTAGTACCTACCTCCGCATCGTCACTGTCACTATTCACCATGGCTGTGCGGTTCATTGCCATCGGGCTCACAACCAACCTACCTACAATGGTTTCTCTACCTGAGCGCGCCGCTCTAATCCCCTGCAGCTGGATCTTAATGGGTTGTTTATTACTTTAGGCGGGGTCAGTGCACGGCGTACCGTACAAAAATATCCCACCGCTTGCCACCAATTTTGTAAGCCCCTAATTTATACTCGGCCAACGGCCAACAGCTTTAAGAGCGATTAAAGAAGAGAATGTAAGAAGTGAAGTTAAAGTGAATGACCTGAAGGGTCGTTGACTCCTAATGGGCTTGATAAACAACCTGAATCCAGTACTACTCTGCAGGGAATAGGTAGAGAAATGATCAACGAATTCACAAACACGTGGTTTATTAACCAGTAAATCATACGATACAAAAAATATGGAATAATAACAGTCAATTGGTAAATGCAAATAAATCACCTTAACTTTAGCGTGCCTAGGCAAATAGTAAAATAGGTACACGATTGTTGAGAATGCAATTCTAGCAGTGTTAAAACAATCAACGTTATTCTCAATAAACTTTAGGAACTTGGCTGGAATTTGAGATGTTAGAAAAAATAGTAATATCACAATAAACCGTGAAGCGGAAAAAGAGATGACAAGCAAGCGTTATCCCAATGGACCGCACCCTGAAGGGGTTTATGTTTAAGAACCTAATTGCAGCAGGGAATATTATGACTTGATTGACACTACCTTAAGTGATGGAGGTACAGGCCTGACTTGACTAGTTATACTGGGTTCGGCGTGGCTCGGCTTGGCGCGGCTTGGCGCGGCGCGGCTTGGCGCGGCGCGGCTTGGCGCGGCTCGGCTTGGCGTGGCTTGGCTTGGCTTGGCGCGGCTTGGCGTGGCGCGGCTTGGCGCGGCTCGGATGTGGATCGAGCTAGTAGCTTGGCGTGGCGTGGCTCGGTTGTGAATCGAGCTGGCAGCTTAGCGTGGCGTGGCTCGGTTGTGAATCGAGCTGGCAGCTTGGCGTGGCTCGGCTTGGCGTGGCGTGGCTCGGATGTGAATCGAGCTGGTAGCTTGGCGTGGCTCGGCTTGGCGTGGCTCGGATGTGAATCGAGCGGGTAGCTTGGCGTGACTCGGCTTGGCGTGGCTCGGAGGTGGATCGAGCGGGTAGCTTGGCGTGCAACAGCGCGCCGGGGTCCTCACAACGTATGAGAGCGTCTTCACTACTGAAGACGCGCCAAAAGCGAGCTAGCTCTGTAACAATACAAAACACAACACAACAGCGTATAGCGCGGCGCGGATCGCGATCTGGGGGGCGTTCTAACGAACGGATGAAAAGTAAAGACGGGACGGGAACTGACAACACAACACTCGAGAGAAAGGTGTTCACAACTGTAGAGCAAAGAAACGACTGGCTGACGCTTCATCGTCGGGAGCCCTGAGGTGGGTCCCGTCCCCACCCCGAGTCGCCTCCCACCACGGGCCTAGTTGGTGGGCCCCGAGAGGGGGAACAACCCTTCGGTTACGGGGGTAGCTCCGCCCTTCCCCTCCGCTCTGCTTCGTTCTCGGGGTGTGGGGGTGCCAGGGGGGTGGAACTCCTCGCTGCCGCCTTCTCCG
>JAVIWC010000149.1:0-15640 GCA_031894815.1 Creontiades dilutus
TTTTGAGGAATTTTGATGAAAAAACGCGAAAATAACCATGAAGGAAGCGTTTTATCGAAAAAGGACTTCAGATTCGTGTTCAGCATCCCGAAAAACCCCTTAGAGAGTAGGTTTGAAAGCGATTAAACAGAGTTTATTTTTGAGCAATTTTGATGAAAAAACGCGAAAATAACCATGAAGGAAGCGTTTTATCGAAAAAAGGACTTCAGATTCGTGTTCAGCACCCCGAAAAACCCCTTAGAGAGTAGGTTTGAAAGCGATTAAACAGAGTTTATTTTTGAGCAATTTTGATGAAAAAACGCGAAAATAACCATGAAGGAAGCGTTTTATCGAAAAAAGGACTTCAGATTCGTGTTCAGCACCCCGAAAAACCCCTTAGAGAGTAGGTTTGAAAGCGATTAAACAGAGTTTATTTTTGAGCAATTTTGATGAAAAAACGCGAAAATAACCATGAAGGAAGCGTTTTATCGAAAAAAGGACTTCAGATTCGTGTTCAGCACCCCGAAAAACCCCTTAGAGAGTAGGTTTGAAAGCGATTAAACAGAGTTTATTTTTGAGCAATTTTGATGAAAAAACGCGAAAATAACCATGAAGGAAGCGTTTTATCGAAAAAGGACTTCAGATTCGTGTTCAGCACCCCGAAAAACCCCTTAGAGAGTAGGTTTGAAAGCGATTAAACAGAGTTTATTTTTGAGCAATTTTGATGAAAAAACGCGAAAATAACCATGAAGGAAGCGTTTTATCGAAAAAAGGACTTCAGATTCGTGTTCAGCACCCCGAAAAACCCCTTAGAGAGTAGGTTTGAAAGCGATTAAACAGAGTTTATTTTTGAGGAATTTTGATGAAAAAACGCGAAAATAACCATGAAGGAAGCGTTTTATCGAAAAAGGACTTCAGATTCGTGTTCAGCACCCCGAAAAACCCCTTAGAGAGTAGGTTTGAAAGCGATTAAACAGAGTTTATTTTTGAGCAATTTTGATGAAAAAACGCGAAAATAACCATGAAGGAAGCGTTTTATCGAAAAAAGGACTTCAGATTCGTGTTCAGCACCCCGAAAAACCCCTTAGAGAGTAGGTTTGAAAGCGATTAAACAGAGTTAATTTTTGAGCAATTTTGATGAAAAAACGCGAAAATAACCATGAAGGAAGCGTTTTATCGAAAAACGGACTTCAGATTCGTGTTCAGCACCCCGAAAAACCCCTTAGAGAGTAGGTTTGAAAGCGATTAAACAGAGTTTATTTTTGAGCAATTTTGATGAAAAAACGCGAAAATAACCATGAAGGAAGCGTTTTATCGAAAAAAGGACTTCAGATTCGTGTTCAGCACCCCGAAAAACCCCTTAGAGAGTAGGTTTGAAAGCGATTAAACAGAGTTTATTTTTGAGCAATTTTGATGAAAACGCGAAAATAACCATGAAGGAAGCGTTTTATCGAAAAACGGACTTCAGATTCGTGTTCAGCACCCCGAAAAACCCCTTAGAGAGTAGGTTTGAAAGCGATTAAACAGAGTTTATTTTTGAGCAATTTTGATGAAAAAACGCGAAAATAACCATGAAGGAAGCGTTTTATCGAAAAACGGACTTCAGATTCGTGTTCAGCACCCCGAAAAACCCCTTAGAGAGTAGGTTTGAAAGCGATTAAACAGAGTTAATTTTTGAGCAATTTTGATGAAAAAACGCGAAAATAACCATGAAGGAAGCGTTTTATCGAAAAAAGGACTTCAGATTCGTGTTCAGCACCCCGAAAACCCCTTAGAGAGTAGGTTTGAAAGCGATTAAACAGAGATAATTTTTGAGCAATTTTGATGAAAAAACGCGAAAATAACCATGAAGGAAGCGTTTTATCGAAAAAAGGACTTCAGATTCGTGTTCAGCACCCCGAAAAACCCCTTAGAGAGTAGGTTTGAAAGCGATTAAACAGAGTTAATTTTTGAGGAATTTTGATAGCTGAATACGAAGGTGGAATGAATATTTATTGCTGCCACAACAAATTAACTAGCAACTAAAATACGCCCATATGACGACTGGAGTATGGCACATCTTCCCCTCTTACGGCTGTTCCCTGAAAGGTGCCAAATGGAACTGATTCCGCTGGATTCTACCGCCTCTCTCCGTTTCTACTAAATAGGACCTTGGCTGATCCAGTTTCTTAACCACCTTCCCCTTCATCTTCATGTTTCGAATCCATACTCTCTGCCCTGGCTCCAGGTCTGGGCGCTCCGCATTGGCACGATGCCGTCTGTCATGCCACATTCTAGACCTCTCCCGCATCCGATGCTCCCTGTCTCGTAGGGCTTCTTCCCTCACAGGACACGGTTTCAACGATTCCGGCAGCACTGGTACCGTCGTGCGAAGCTTCCGCCCCATTAGCAATTCGGATGGAGAATACCCATTTTCAAGGGAGGTAGCGTTGTAGAGCAGAAGCCCCTCCAACCAATCTGAACACTTCAGAAGTAGACGTTTGGCTGTCTTCACGGCTGACTCGGCCAATCCGTTGGACTTTGGATACGTAGGACTGCTGGTAAGAAGTTCAAAACCGTACTGTTTGGCAAAATTTGCAAATACATTACTGTTAAACGGAGGACCATTGTCGCTTCGCAGTTTATGGGGTACACCGTGCCTTGCAAAAATTTCCCCCAATACTTTGATGACCGTTGGAGCCTGGTTATTTCGTATTGGATGAATTTCGAGAAATCTTGAGTAATAGTCCTGGAGCACGAGGTACAACTCTCCTTTTGCTTTTAAGAAATCTAGCCCAACTGTAGACCATGGAAGAGGGGGCAGTTCTGTTGGAAGTAACGGGTCTGATTGGTCTGACCTGTATTTTGCACAAGCGAAGCAATCTCTGACCTTCTGTTCGATGTCTGCATTGATGCCTGGCCACCAAACCGTGTCTTGAGCCAATTTTCGACATTTTCCAACCCCTAAATGGCTGGAATGGAGCTTGTCCAACATCAGAGCCCTCAAGCCCTGAGGTACAACGATTCTTGTGCCATACAAGAGCAAGCCTCCATGTGAAGTCAACAGATGTCGAACCTTATGAAACTGACCAAGGCGAGGGTCGTCCTCCCCCTCCCAATCCCCAGCCAACTTCTCAATCACACTCTGCAGGAGAGGGTCCTTCATGTAATGCTCCTTGATAAGGTTATGCAGAACGTCTGAAAAAGGGAGTGTGTTGAACATCAGGTCATCATTTTGCTGTATAACTTCAGAAAGTTCCCAGTCACCGTCGTCAAGGCTTGCGTCTGTGGCCCGAGACAGTACGTCTGGAACGTAAAAGTCTTTCCCTGCAACATGCTTCAGTGTGTAATCGAAACCCATAAGGCGCAGACGAAGGCGCTGTAAGCGTGGAGTCAACTCTGCCACTGGCTTTGAACCGAACAAAGAAACAAGTGGCTTATGATCAGTCTGGAGAAGAAAGTGTCTGCCTAAAAGGTACAAAGAAAACCGTTCACAAGCCCAGGTCAATGCAAGGGCCTCCTTTTCAATTTGTGCATAACCCCGCTCCGCGTTGGTTAAAACTCGTGAAATATACATTACTGGACGATATTGTCCCTGGACCGATTGCTCCAATAGACCACCAACAGCGTAGGAGGAACTGTCTGCAGAGACACGAAGAGAAGCGTTTGAATCGAACTGTTGTAGAATAGGAGCAGAAGACATAGCAGACTTCATGTTGTTGAAAGCTTGATTATGAGTGTCTGACCACAAATATACCGTTTTGGATTGAAGTAGTTCTCGAAGAGGTCTGGATAAATGTGCGGCGTCCTTAACAAATCTGGATAGGTAGTTGTACATTCCAAAGAAACGACGCAGCTCCTTGACGTCCTTTGGGGGAGGCATGTTCATGATTGCCTCCGTTTTCTTTGGATCAGGAGCAATACCTCCGGCCGAAATCAAGTGTCCAAGAAACACCACTGATGACACGCGAAATAGACATTTTTCCCGATTCAAGGTAACATTGTACATTCTGAATCTGTCCAGAACGTTTTTTAGGTTCTTGTCATGCTCTTCGGGGTTAGACCCGAAAACCAGTACGTCATCCATTAGATTAGCGCATCCATCGAGCCCTTCGAGAGCTTGACAAATACGTCTTTGAAAATGTTCTGGGGCTGAACAAATGCCAAATGGTAAGCGGCGGAAGTAATATCTGCCGAAAGGCGTAATGAAGGTTGTTAACTTTTGGGACTCCTCGTCCAGTGGAACCTGCCAAAACCCCATTCTGGCGTCGAGCTTGGAAAAAATTTTAGCACCCCTGATTCTGGCTAACGTATCCTCTGTGGAAGGAAGCACGAGGCGCTCCCTAACTACAAATTTATTCAATTCGGTGTAGTCTACGCATAGACGTATTGACCCATCTTTCTTCCCTACAACAACGATTGGGGCACACCACTCTGTACCATCAGTGACTTGCGTAATTATATTATTAGCCTCCATTCGTTTAAGCTCGTCTTTGACCAATGACAACAGTGCTAAAGGAACGCGGCGTGGAGCTGAAATGGAACGCGGCGTGGAGCTGAAATGGCGTAGGGTATTGACTCCGGATTCAACTTGATCTTGTAGGGGCTCCCTGACATCTCCCCAGGAAGTGGTTGAAACAACTCTAAGTATTCATCTTCCACTTTGAGCTCTAGTACCTTAGAAGAAACTGTGTTTACCGACAATAGCTTCAATCCTTCTATTGATGTCCTACCAAGAAGAGGGGAGGAGAGTTCCTTTATGACAAAGATTTGATCATGTATCGTAGTTTGCCCATAAGAAAGAGCTGCAGTGAATGTACCCAGGCAAGTTAGTGAACCCCGCCCAGCATGATTTATCCTACCTCGGTATGGCAGTAATGTAGCAGGTTGGAAACCGATTATTCTGAGAACTGACGGAGGCACACAGGTAGCATCTGCCCCTGTATCGAGTTTGAATGAGACTAGATGCCTATTAAGACGTATTGGAACTATGTAAGGTGGCGAAAACGATGTACCTGAAAGGTGGTCGATATGTATTGCAGCAGTACCAATCTGAATAGGGTCAACCTCCTCTTTCTCCAGTAAAACTTCGGTTGTAGCAAGACGTTTCTTCTTGAGACAGTAGGCTTCGAAGTGGCCCTCCAACTTACAAAAATTACATTTCGCCTTGCCAGCCGGACAATTTTCTCTAACATGAAAACCTGGTCGTCCGCAGCGGTAGCAACTCCCGCCTCGGGACTGTGAACCAGAGCGATCACCTGGTTTCTGTCTGACGTTCGACACCTGTGCAACTATCCGATCACCACGTACTACCGACTGTTGGTTCTTGACCATCTCTGACTGTTTGGCTTTTTGTATTGCCGACGACAACGTGAGGGCGCTATCTAACTGTAAATGTTCAGAAAGCTTAGAATCGTGCAAGCCCAATACAATTTGATCACGAATCATTTCTTCTTTCAGAATGCCGTAGCTACAAAACTTGACGAGTTGGTGGAGTCTCGTTAGAAAGGAATCGAACGGCTCTCCTTCTTGCTGGTAACAACTACGAAAACGGGTACGCTCGAAAATGATGTTAATCTTCTTCTCAAAGTAATTCGAAAACCGATCTACTAGAAATTCGTAGGTGACGTCTTCTTCCGGAACATTAAAAGAACACAGAATGTCCTCACCTTCATCTCCTAAAAGCCCCATAAGGCAGCTAACTTGGACTTCTTCAGGCTCCTTGAATAGGCCCGAAGAGATCCTGTACCGTTCGAACCTCTTCAACCATCGCTGCCAATCGTCCGATCTGAAATCAAACCTCTCGGGGAATGGCCCAGTGTAACGAAAGCTTGTGGTCGATTCGGATTGATTGGACGAAGTAGTTGCGTGGTCTTCCTGACGTTTCGCACGTCCTTTAGTCCGCAGCGCCATGTTAAGATATGTACGAAATAAAGTACACCGGTCGTAGCTGAATACGAAGGTGGAATGAATATTTATTGCTGCCACAACAAATTAACTAGCAACTAAAATACGCCCATATGACGACTGGAGTATGGCACGATGAAAAAACGCGAAAATAACCATGAAGGAAGCGTTTTATCGAAAAACGGACTTCAGATTCGTGTTCAGCACCCCGAAAAACCCCTTAGAGAGTAGGTTTGAAAGCGATTAAACAGAGTTAATTTTGAGCAATTTTGATGAAAAAACGCGAAAATAACCATGAAGGAAGCGTTTTATCGAAAAACGGACTTCAGATTCGTGTTCAGCACCCCGAAAAACCCCTTAGAGAGTAGGTTTGAAAGCGATTAAACAGAGTTAATTTTTGAGCAATTTTGATGAAAAAACGCGAAAATAACCATGAAGGAAGCGTTTTATCGAAAAACGGACTTCAGATTCGTGTTCAGCACCCCGAAAAAACCCCTTAGAGAGTAGGTTTGAAAGCGATTAAACAGAGTTAATTTTTGAGCAATTTTGATGAAAAAACGCGAAAATAACCATGAAGGAAGCGTTTTATCGAAAAACGGACTTCAGATTCGTGTTCAGCACCCCGAAAAACCCCTTAGAGAGTAGGTTTGAAAGCGATTAAACAGAGTTAATTTTTGAGCAATTTTGATGAAAAAACGCGAAAATAACCATGAAGGAAGCGTTTTATCGAAAAACGGACTTCAGATTCGTGTTCAGCACCCCGAAAAACCCCTTAGAGAGTAGGTTTGAAAGCGATTAAACAGAGTTAATTTTTGAGCAATTTTGATGAAAAAACGCGAAAATAACCATGAAGGAAGCGTTTTATCGAAAAACGGACTTCAGATTCGTGTTCAGCACCCCGAAAAACCCCTTAGAGAGTAGGTTTGAAAGCGATTAAACAGAGTTAATTTTTGAGCAATTTTGATGAAAAAACGCGAAAATAACCATGAAGGAAGCGTTTTATCGAAAAACGGACTTCAGATTCGTGTTCAGCACCCCGAAAAACCCCTTAGAGAGTAGGTTTGAAAGCGATTAAACAGAGTTAATTTTTGAGCAATTTTGATGAAAAAACGCGAAAATAACCATGAAGGAAGCGTTTTATCGAAAAACGGACTTCAGATTCGTGTTCAGCACCCCGAAAACCCCTTAGAGAGTAGGTTTGAAAGCGATTAAACAGAGTTAATTTTTGAGCAATTTTGATGAAAAAACGCGAAAATAACCATGAAGGAAGCGTTTTATCGAAAAAACGGACTTCAGATTCGTGTTCAGCACCCCGAAAAACCCCTTAGAGAGTAGGTTTGAAAGCGATTAAACAGAGTTAATTTTTGAGCAATTTTGATGAAAAAACGCGAAAATAACCATGAAGGAAGCGTTTTATCGAAAAACGGACTTCAGATTCGTGTTCAGCACCCCGAAAAACCCCTTAGAGAGTAGGTTTGAAAGCGATTAAACAGAGTTAATTTTTGAGCAATTTTGATGAAAAAACGCGAAAATAACCATGAAGGAAGCGTTTTATCGAAAAACGGACTTCAGATTCGTGTTCAGCACCCCGAAAACCCCTTAGAGAGTAGGTTTGAAAGCGATTAAACAGAGTTAATTTTTGAGCAATTTTGATGAAAAAACGCGAAAATAACCATGAAGGAAGCGTTTTATCGAAAAACGGACTTCAGATTCGTGTTCAGCACCCCGAAAAACCCCTTAGAGAGTAGGTTTGAAAGCGATTAAACAGAGTTAATTTTTGAGCAATTTTGATGAAAAAACGCGAAAATAACCATGAAGGAAGCGTTTTATCGAAAAACGGACTTCAGATTCGTGTTCAGCACCCCGAAAAACCCCTTAGAGAGTAGGTTTGAAAGCGATTAAACAGAGTTAATTTTTGAGCAATTTTGATGAAAAACGCGAAAATAACCATGAAGGAAGCGTTTTATCGAAAAACGGACTTCAGATTCGTGTTCAGCACCCCGAAAAACCCCTTAGAGAGTAGGTTTGAAAGCGATTAAACAGAGTTAATTTTTGAGCAATTTTGATGAAAAAACGCGAAAATAACCATGAAGGAAGCGTTTTATCGAAAAACGGACTTCAGATTCGTGTTCAGCACCCCGAAAAACCCCTTAGAGAGTAGGTTTGAAAGCGATTAAACAGAGTTAATTTTTGAGCAATTTTGATGAAAAAACGCGAAAATAACCATGAAGGAAGCGTTTTATCGAAAAACGGACTTCAGATTCGTGTTCAGCACCCCGAAAAACCCCTTAGAGAGTAGGTTTGAAAGCGATTAAACAGAGTTAATTTTTTGAGCAATTTTGATGAAAAAACGCGAAAATAACCATGAAGGAAGCGTTTTATCGAAAAACGGACTTCAGATTCGTGTTCAGCACCCCGAAAACCCCTTAGAGAGTAGGTTTGAAAGCGATTAAACAGAGTTAATTTTTGAGCAATTTTGATGAAAAAACGCGAAAATAACCATGAAGGAAGCGTTTTATCGAAAAACGGACTTCAGATTCGTGTTCAGCACCCCGAAAACCCCTTAGAGAGTAGGTTTGAAAGCGATTAAACAGAGTTAATTTTTGAGCAATTTTGATGAAAAAACGCGAAAATAACCATGAAGGAAGCGTTTTATCGAAAAACGGACTTCAGATTCGTGTTCAGCACCCCGAAAAACCCCTTAGAGAGTAGGTTTGAAAGCGATTAAACAGAGTTAATTTTTGAGCAATTTTGATGAAAAAACGCGAAAATAACCATGAAGGAAGCGTTTTATCGAAAAACGGACTTCAGATTCGTGTTCAGCACCCCGAAAAACCCCTTAGAGAGTAGGTTTGAAAGCGATTAAACAGAGTTAATTTTTGAGCAATTTTGATGAAAAAACGCGAAAATAACCATGAAGGAAGCGTTTTATCGAAAAACGGACTTCAGATTCGTGTTCAGCACCCCGAAAAACCCCTTAGAGAGTAGGTTTGAAAGCGATTAAACAGAGTTAATTTTTGAGCAATTTTGATGAAAAAACGCGAAAATAACCATGAAGGAAGCGTTTTATCGAAAAACGGACTTCAGATTCGTGTTCAGCACCCCGAAAAACCCCTTAGAGAGTAGGTTTGAAAGCGATTAAACAGAGTTAATTTTTGAGCAATTTTGATGAAAAAACGCGAAAATAACCATGAAGGAAGCGTTTTATCGAAAAACGGACTTCAGATTCGTGTTCAGCACCCCGAAAAACCCCTTAGAGAGTAGGTTTGAAAGCGATTAAACAGAGTTAATTTTTGAGCAATTTTGATGAAAAAACGCGAAAATAACCATGAAGGAAGCGTTTTATCGAAAAACGGACTTCAGATTCGTGTTCAGCACCCCGAAAACCCCTTAGAGAGTAGGTTTGAAAGCGATTAAACAGAGTTAATTTTTGAGCCATTTTGATGAAAAACTTCAGATTCGTGTTCAGCACCCCGAAAAACCCCTTAGAGAGTAGGTTTGAAAGCGATTAAACAGAGATAATTTTTGAGCAATTTTGATGAAAAAACGCGAAAATAACCATGAAGGAAGCGTTTTATCGAAAAACGGACTTCAGATTCGTGTTCAACCCCGAAAAACCCCTTAGAGAGTAGGTTTGAAGGCGATTAAACAGAGTTAATTTTTGAGCAATTTTGATGAAAAAACGAGAAAATAACCATGAAGGAAGCGTTTTATCGAAAAAAGGACTTCAGATTCGTGTTCAGCACCCCGAAAAACCCCTTCAGAGAGTAGGTTTGAAAGCGATTAAACAGAGTTAATTTTTGAGCAATTTTGATGAAAAAACGCGAAAATAACCATGAAGGAAGCGTTTTATCGAAAAACGGACTTCAGATTCGAGTTCAGCACCCGAAAAACCCCTCAGAGAATAGGTTTGAAAGCGATTAAACAGAGTTTATTTTTGAGCAATTTTGATGAAAAAACGCGAAAATAACCATGAAGGAAGCGTTTTATCGAAAACGGACTTCAGATTCGTGTTCAGCACCCCGAAAAACCCCTTAGAAAGTAGGTTTGAAAGCGATTAAACAGAGTTTATTTTCGAGCAATTTTGATGAAAAATCGCGAAAATAACCATGAAGGAAGCGTTTTATCGGAAAACGGACTTCGAATTCGTGTTCAGCACCCCGAAAAACCCCTTAGAGAGTAGGTTTGAAAGGGATTAAGCAGAGATAATTTTTGAGCAATTTTGATGAAAAAACGCGAAAATAACCATGAAGGAAGCGTTTTATCGAAAAACGGACTTCGAGATTCGTGTTCAGCACCCCAAAAAATCCCTTAGAGAGTAGGTTTGAAAGCGATTAAACAGAGTTTATTTTTGAGCAATTTTGATGAAAAACGCGAAAATAACCACGAAGGAAGCGTTTTATCGAAAAACGGACTTCAGATTCGTGTTCAGCACCCCGAAAAACCCCATAGAGACTAGGTTTGAAAGCGATTAAACAGAGATAATTTTTGAGCAATTTTGATGAAAAAACGCGAAAATAACCATGAAGGAAGCGTTTTATCGAAAAACGGACTTCAATTCGTGTTCAGCACCCTGAAAAACCCCTTAGAGTAGGTTTGAAAGGATTAAACAGAGATAATTTTTGAGCAATTTTGATGAAAAAACG
Organism: Creontiades dilutus; assembly: GCA_031894815.1. Lineage (NCBI taxonomy): Eukaryota > Metazoa > Arthropoda > Insecta > Hemiptera > Miridae > Creontiades > Creontiades dilutus. The sequence continues at coordinate 10,512 of JAVIWC010000149.1, forward strand.
CGAAAATAACCATGAAGGAAGCGTTTTATCGAAAAACGGACTTCGAATTCGTGTTCAGCACCCCGAAAAACCCCTTAGAGAGTAGGTTTGAAAGCGATTAAACAGAGATAATTTTTTGAGCAATTTTGATGAAAAAACGCGAAAATAACCATGAAGGAAGCGTTTTATCGAAAAACGGACTTCGAATTCGTGTTCAGCACCCCGAAAAACCCCTTAGAGAGAGTAGGTTTGAAAGCGATTAAACAGAGTTAATTTTTGAGCAATTTTGATGAAAAAACGCGAAAATAACCATGAAGGAAGCGTTTTATCGAAAAACGGACTTCAGATTCGTGTTCAGCACCCCGAAAAACCCCTTAGAGAGTAGGTTTGAAAGCGATTAAACAGAGTTAATTTTTTGAGCAATTTTGATGAAAAAACGCGAAAATAACCATGAAGGAAGCGTTTTATCGAAAAACGGACTTCAGATTCGTGTTCAGCACCCCGAAAAAACCCTTAGAGAGTAGGTTTGAAAGCGATTAAACAGAGTTAATTTTTGAGCAATTTTGATGAAAAAACGCGAAAATAACCATGAAGGAAGCGTTTTATCGAAAAACGGACTTCAGATTCGTGTTCAGCACCCCGAAAAACCCCTTAGAGTAGGTTTGAAAGCGATTAAACAGAGTTAATTTTTGAGCAATTTTGATGAAAAAACGCGAAAATAACCATGAAGGAAGCGTTTTATCGAAAAACGGACTTCAGATTCGTGTTCAGCACCCCGAAAAACCCCTTAGAGAGTAGGTTTGAAAGCGATTAAACAGAGTTAATTTTTGAGCAATTTTGATGAAAAAACGCGAAAATAACCATGAAGGAAGCGTTTTATCGAAAAAAGGACTTCAGATTCGTGTTCAGCACCCCGAAAAACCCCTTAGAGAGTAGGTTTGAAAGCGATTAAACAGAGTTAATTTTTGAGCAATTTGTTGATGAAAAAACGCGAAAATAACCATGAAGGAAGCGTTTTATCGAAAAACGGACTTCAGATTCGTGTTCAGCACCCCGAAAACCCCTTAGAGAGTAGGTTTGAAAGCGATTAAACAGAGTTAATTTTTGAGCAATTTTGATGAAAAAACGCGAAAATAACCATGAAGGAAGCGTTTTATCGAAAAAAGGACTTCAGATTCGTGTTCAGCACCCCGAAAAACCCCTTAGAGAGTAGGTTTGAAAGCGATTAAACAGAGTTAATTTTTGAGCAATTTTGATGAAAAAACGCGAAAATAACCATGAAGGAAGCGTTTTATCGAAAAAGGACTTCAGATTCGTGTTCAGCACCCCGAAAACCCCTTAGAGAGTAGGTTTGAAAGCGATTAAACAGAGTTAATTTTTGAGCAATTTTGATGAAAAAACGCGAAAATAACCATGAAGGAAGCGTTTTATCGAAAAACGGACTTCAGATTCGTGTTCAGCACCCGAAAAACCCCTTAGAGAGTAGGTTTGAAAGCGATTAAACAGAGTTAATTTTTGAGCAATTTTGATGAAAAAACGCGAAAATAACCATGAAGGAAGCGTTTTATCGAAAAACGGACTTCAGATTCGTGTTCAGCACCCCGAAAAACCCCTTAGAGAGTAGGTTTGAAAGCGATTAAACAGAGTTAATTTTTGAGCAATTTTGATGAAAAAACGCGAAAATAACCATGAAGGAAGCGTTTTATCGAAAAAAGGACTTCAGATTCGTGTTCAGCACCCCGAAAAACCCCTTAGAGAGTAGGTTTGAAAGCGATTAAACAGAGTTAATTTTTGAGCAATTTTGATGAAAAAACGCGAAAATAACCATGAAGGAAGCGTTTTATCGAAAAACGGACTTCAGATTCGTGTTCAGCACCCCGAAAACCCCTTAGAGAGTAGGTTTGAAAGCGATTAAACAGAGTTAATTTTTGAGCAATTTTGATGAAAAAACGCGAAAATAACCATGAAGGAAGCGTTTTATCGAAAAAAGGACTTCAGATTCGTGTTCAGCACCCCGAAAAACCCCTTAGAGAGTAGGTTTGAAAGCGATTAAACAGAGTTAATTTTTGAGCAATTTTGATGAAAAAACGCGAAAATAACCATGAAGGAAGCGTTTTATCGAAAAAGGACTTCAGATTCGTGTTCAGCACCCCGAAAAACCCCTTAGAGAGTAGGTTTGAAAGCGATTAAACAGAGTTAATTTTTGAGCAATTTTGATGAAAAAACGCGAAAATAACCATGAAGGAAGCGTTTTATCGAAAAAAGGACTTCAGATTCGTGTTCAGCACCCCGAAAAACCCCTTAGAGAGTAGGTTTGAAAGCGATTAAACAGAGTTAATTTTTGAGCAATTTTGATGAAAAAACGCGAAAATAACCATGAAGGAAGCGTTTTATCGAAAAACGGACTTCAGATTCGTGTTCAGCACCCCGAAAAACCCCTTAGAGAGTAGGTTTGAAAGCGATTAAACAGAGTTAATTTTTGAGCAATTTTGATGAAAAAACGCGAAAATAACCATGAAGGAAGCGTTTTATCGAAAAACGGACTTCAGATTCGTGTTCAGCACCCCGAAAAACCCCTTAGAGAGTAGGTTTGAAAGCGATTAAACAGAGTTAATTTTTGAGCAATTTTGATGAAAAAACGCGAAAATAACCATGAAGGAAGCGTTTTATCGAAAAACGGACTTCAGATTCGTGTTCAGCACCCCGAAAAACCCCTTAGAGAGTAGGTTTGAAAGCGATTAAACAGAGTTAATTTTTGAGCAATTTTGATGAAAAAACGCGAAAATAACCATGAAGGAAGCGTTTTATCGAAAAACGGACTTCAGATTCGTGTTCAGCACCCCGAAAAACCCCTTAGAGAGTAGGTTTGAAAGCGATTAAACAGAGTTAATTTTTGAGCAATTTTGATGAAAAAACGCGAAAATAACCATGAAGGAAGCGTTTTATCGAAAAAGGACTTCAGATTCGTGTTCAGCACCCCGAAAAACCCCTTAGAGAGTAGGTTTGAAAGCGATTAAACAGAGTTAATTTTTGAGCAATTTTGATGAAAAAACGCGAAAATAACCATGAAGGAAGCGTTTTATCGAAAAACGGACTTCAGATTCGTGTTCAGCACCCCGAAAAACCCCTTAGAGAGTAGGTTTGAAAGCGATTAAACAGAGTTAATTTTTGAGCAATTTTGATGAAAAAACGCGAAAATAACCATGAAGGAAGCGTTTTATCGAAAAACGGACTTCAGATTCGTGTTCAGCACCCCGAAAAACCCCTTAGAGAGTAGGTTTGAAAGCGATTAAACAGAGTTAATTTTTGAGCAATTTTGATGAAAAAACGCGAAAATAACCATGAAGGAAGCGTTTTATCGAAAAACGGACTTCAGATTCGTGTTCAGCACCCCGAAAAACCCCTTAGAGAGTAGGTTTGAAAGCGATTAAACAGAGTTAATTTTTGAGCAATTTTGATGAAAAAACGCGAAAATAACCATGAAGGAAGCGTTTTATCGAAAACGGACTTCAGATTCGTGTTCAGCACCCCGAAAAACCCCTTAGAGAGTAGGTTTGAAAGCGATTAAACAGAGTTAATTTTTGAGCAATTTTGATGAAAAAACGCGAAAATAACCATGAAGGAAGCGTTTTATCGAAAAACGGACTTCAGATTCGTGTTCAGCACCCCGAAAACCCCTTAGAGAGTAGGTTTGAAAGCGATTAAACAGAGTTAATTTTTGAGCAATTTTGATGAAAAAACGCGAAAATAACCATGAAGGAAGCGTTTTATCGAAAAACGGACTTCAGATTCGTGTTCAGCACCCCGAAAAACCCCTTAGAGAGTAGGTTTGAAAGCGATTAAACAGAGTTAATTTTTTGAGCAATTTTGATGAAAAAACGCGAAAATAACCATGAAGGAAGCGTTTTATCGAAAAAAGGACTTCAGATTCGTGTTCAGCACCCCGAAAAACCCCTTAGAGAGTAGGTTTGAAAGCGATTAAACAGAGTTAATTTTTGAGCAATTTTGATGAAAAAACGCGAAAATAACCATGAAGGAAGCGTTTTATCGAAAAAAGGACTTCAGATTCGTGTTCAGCACCCCGAAAAACCCCTTAGAGAGTAGGTTTGAAAGCGATTAAACAGAGTTAATTTTTGAGCAATTTTGATGAAAAAACGCGAAAATAACCATGAAGGAAGCGTTTTATCGAAAAAAGGACTTCAGATTCGTGTTCAGCACCCCGAAAAACCCCTTAGAGAGTAGGTTTGAAAGCGATTAAACAGAGTTAATTTTTGAGCAATTTTGATGAAAAAACGCGAAAATAACCATGAAGGAAGCGTTTTATCGAAAAACGGACTTCAGATTCGTGTTCAGCACCCCGAAAAACCCCTTAGAGAGTAGGTTTGAAAGCGATTAAACAGAGTTAATTTTTGAGCAATTTTGATGAAAAAACGCGAAAATAACCATGAAGGAAGCGTTTTATCGAAAAAAGGACTTCAGATTCGTGTTCAGCACCCCGAAAACCCCTTAGAGAGTAGGTTTGAAAGCGATTAAACAGAGTTAATTTTTGAGCAATTTTGATGAAAAAACGCGAAAATAACCATGAAGGAAGCGTTTTATCGAAAAAGGACTTCAGATTCGTGTTCAGCACCCCGAAAAACCCCTTAGAGAGTAGGTTTGAAAGCGATTAAACAGAGTTAATTTTTGAGCAATTTTGATGAAAAAACGCGAAAATAACCATGAAGGAAGCGTTTTATCGAAAAAAGGACTTCAGATTCGTGTTCAGCACCCCGAAAACCCCTTAGAGAGTAGGTTTGAAAGCGATTAAACAGAGTTAATTTTTGAGCAATTTTGATGAAAAAACGCGAAAATAACCATGAAGGAAGCGTTTTATCGAAAAAGGACTTCAGATTCGTGTTCAGCACCCCGAAAAACCCCTTAGAGAGTAGGTTTGAAAGCGATTAAACAGAGTTAATTTTTGAGCAATTTTGATGAAAAAACGCGAAAATAACCATGAAGGAAGCGTTTTATCGAAAAAAGGACTTCAGATTCGTGTTCAGCACCCCGAAAAACCCCTTAGAGAGTAGGTTTGAAAGCGATTAAACAGAGTTAATTTTTGAGCAATTTTGATGAAAAAACGCGAAAATAACCATGAAGGAAGCGTTTTTATC
>JAVIWC010000150.1:0-15635 GCA_031894815.1 Creontiades dilutus
ATATTTGACCACATTTTCGGAATCTGCGTTAAATTTCCTATAAGATGAAGTTACTTTGATTTCCAAAACGCATCTTCCAAACACCGAAATTTTCAATCAAAGATGAACATTTTTCGCAAAGTGAAATTTTTCAAAAACTTGGAACGCTTGGCGTGACCACAAAAATAATTTTTTTCGTTGTCAAATTTGATAAAAACTTCTCCCACTTCTAAGCTTTCCAACGGCGTCTCAACCATTTAATTCTGATTGGAATTGACGGAGAAATTAAAGTTCGAATGCCAGAAAACATGTAGTTCGTTTTAACGTAAGTTGGTAGGTGACGTACATCAAAGAATACAGGTTTCTCCACAAAATAAAAATTGAGAATTGTGATAAATGTGTAAAAAAAAATTTGTTTATTTACATTAAACAATACGTTCTCAAAATGTCCTCCATTGTTTCTGATGCCGGATGTTTCGATGTCCCTGTTCAACAGCCACCTGCAAAACTGGACTCTCGGAACTGCGTCGTTCGGTAGGAGTCCCTGAACTGGTGTGAAATGGTAGGGATAGTAATCATTGGATTGCAGAATTCTATGAATCACGGATTTTGGAAACAAAATGAACCTCTTCTTACAGGAAATTTAACGCCCAATTCGAACCTGTGGTTGAATGCCGGAAAACATTAATTGAAATCGGGAAAAATCAGTTTCTGTGGCCCATATCGTACGTCACCTACCAACTTACGTTAAAACGAACTACACGTTTTCTGGCATTCGAACTTTAATTTCTCCGTCAATTCCAATCAGAATTAAATGGTTGAGACGCCGTTGGAAAGCTTAGAAGTGGGAGAAGTTTTTATCAAATTTGACAACGAAGAAAATTATTTTTGTGGTCACGCCAAGCGTTCCAAGTTTTTGAAAAATTTCACTTTGCGAAAAATGTTCATCTTTGATTGAAAATTTCGGTGTTTGGAAGATGCGTTTTGGAAATCAAAGTAACTTCATCTTATAGGAAATTTAACGCAGATTCCGAAAATGTGGTCAAATGTGCAAAAATGTTGGGAAATTGCCGAGAAAAAAGCGTTTTAATGGCGAAAAACGCGATTTTTTGAAAAAAAAAAACTCTTAAAAATAGCATATCTCAGCAACGGGTTGAGAAAAAATCGTGATCATCCTATTGACAATATTGGAAGCTGTGATGATTACATTCGCAGAGATTCGGAATCGGCAAGTGATGGTTAGCACCCACATAATATAATGTATTACTACCTGCTCAGTTACTTGTTTTTTTAGAGATTATTCTGTTCTTTCTACCTACAAACCGTTGGAAATTGTCTTACTTTTCAACACTTACTTCGTAAATTGATTTAAGAAGTACTTATTGGACTGATGAAATCAAGTTGCAGCTTTTCATGGAGTTGCGTTATCTTGGTGGTCTACAATATGCACGAATGTACCGGAAAGAAGAGAAATATGTGCTTTCTGGCTTTCACAGAAGAGCAGAACACCAAAATCTAAGAGCAACAGATATAGCTTCTAAGTTGATGTCTAGTACGTGAACCACTCAACTACCTCTTAACCACGAAGACGACCTCACTCAAGCAAAGAAAAAATATTTGATTGAGCTCCTTAAATTAATTTTTTTCCATTCACCACGAATATTTTCAAAATTCAAGCATAGAAAACGGAGAAGAGGATGAGGACGAAGGTTCTTTGGAAAACTACTTTCTAATGTAGCACTCTGCAGTTTGTATTATCTTACTATTTGGTTTTATAATGTTTTATGAAGCCCTATTGCTTTTTGTGTCAATGAGAGTCATCATTGATCTTAATTGTTTACTTTCATAATGGTTTAAGTCATTCAAGACCATTACCACGGAGAACATCGCTATGGTTCGATCAATCTATCATCTCTACATCTTCCAGTCAGCCAGCATACTCATGTTTAAATAGCGTTGGGCTATTTATCAAGCTTCTAGAATTTATTGTACCATTTGCAATAAAGCCTTTTGTTTCTCAAAAAGATGAATACTCGACTTACACCACTTTCACCCCTTCATATGCAAGGTGTCCCAGGAGTTATGCACAATCCGACTCCTACGTGTTCTACGAATCATTTCCGACCAAAAATGGCTCCTAGCAATTTTTTGCCAGAGGCCCCGTTTCCGAGCTATTCGTGATTTAAAATTTTTTTCGTGTTTTCGATCTTAAGTCATTAAAACTGTTGTAACTCCCTCAATTTTGGAGATAGCTCAAATTTATTGACACCGTTAGAAAGAGCGTTAAATTTTCTATCAATTTGATGTCAGAAAACTTTGTTTAAATTGTGATGAAGATGTGCGATTGCTGCGCGAAATGGCAGTTTTGTAAAAATCTTAAAATCGCCTGTTTTTCATCTCGCCTAGAAACCCCATGAATGCTTGACGCAGAACTGTGCAGACCTGGTAAAACGTGGCAGAAATGTCAGCTTTTCAACGGTGCAGTAGATTTGGTTTTAAAAAATATTTTTAGTTAACTACAGAGTTGAGTTAGTTTAACTACAGAAAAACGTGTGTTTTCTGTTAAAATTGAGGTTTTTCCAAAAGTCTCGACGAAAAAAGGTTGGTGGCGGGATATGCGTAACTTTTCTCGCTGAATCGATTGGTGACAATGCCAGACCTTTCGTGACGATTTCAGTTAGTTTTGTCGGATGCACCCCGTTCGTTTGTGAACAGCGTCTACGGCATTTCTAAGCTGTCCGGCCAAAGTCAGGATAATCGAAGAGCTGGTAGTAATAACCAAAACCTTAGTGACAAAAAACGATTAGTAGATAAAAAATAGATAGTTTACTAGATAACTGCAGTGACATCAGTGACATAAACAATATCATCTACCAACATTTTTTCCTCATACTATCCGACGTGTTCGGTAGGGTGTGAGTTGTACACAGGAGGAGTGTGACTCCATTGCTGCTTCAGAAGCATTACCATTGACAGAAACCTACACAAAAACCATGTCAACATACTCACTTGTAGTATAGCTACTCAACTGAAAGCAAATCATCGCAATCAATCGTAAATGAATAAAAACTATTGCTGTCTCTCGGATTTCCGATTATCCTGACTTTGGCTGGACAGCTTAGAAATGCTGTAGACGCTGATCACAAACGAACGTTTTCATTCATTGAATTCATTTTCATTTTTCATTTTTAAATATTTATTTTTTAATTTAAATCTTAACAACGTTGTTTAAACTCTAACTCTTTGTATGAACTCGATTTAAACCCCAATATCTTACCATTGTCCAACAACTGGATAACATGTTCGAGTCAATAAACATTTTACTAAAACTGAATTTGGCCAGCAACAACAAATTATCAACATTGGAACACCAAATGCTACGGCCAAATCAGATGGGGTTGTAATACACGGCGCACAAAGCAACCCCTCCTTCAAGACCCGGGAGTTGTGCGTTTCATTGCATACCCTAGCCCCTGACCAAGACAACGCCTCCTCCGCAGCTTTCCCAATTTTCAAACATTAGGTCTTTTTTAGTGATACACAGTGTCCCAGGACTTATGCACCATCCGACTCCTACGTGTTCTACAACTCATTTCCGACTGCGATGAGTTCATTCACCTTCGAGACTTTTGAAAAAACCTCAAGTTTTAACAGAAACACACGTTTTTCTGCAGTTAAACTCCATTAACTTAACTAAAAATATTTAAAAAAAAACCAAAACGACTACACCTTTGGAAAGCTGACGTTTTGGCGCACGTTTTGCCAGGCCTGCACAGTTTTGCGTCAAGCATTCATGGGGTTTCTAGGCGAGATGAAAAACAGGCGATTTCAAGATTTTGACAAAACTGCAATTTCGCGCAGCAATCGCAGATCTTCAATGCAATTTAAAATAAGTTTTCTGACATCAAATTTATAGAAAATTTAACGCTCTTTCCTTGGTTTTATTGGTCTAAACATTCCTGGTAGCTGTACGAGGAAGCTCTGCGTCACCCTAGTTGACAGAGGAATTTATTATTATCCGCTTTATCGCTGGTTCCCTTCAATGCCTCCCACACGCATGCCGGCGTTCATCAATAACGAAACAGTTCAAACCAAATTTTTTGGCAGTACATTCCACCAGACAGTCATCATCTTCTAGATATTTGATCAAAATTGTTGAAAAGGTTTCTGGAACAAATATAAAATTTTGCATTGATAGGTGTTACGAGGACACAGTAGGATTTGAAGGTAATCTCCCATCTCAAAAATTAAACATACCCTGAATCAATCCGTTCAGTAATCTGCACATTTGTTAGAAAAATGGATCCGATTTTGTACTGTATATTAGCTATTTGAACAAGTGCAGACTTGAAGCGTTGTGTAAACAGTGGTCTCCGTTAAGCTTACTACCGTCACTTTATGGAAAAGTGGGAGGGGGGACGACAGAGGGTTTAGCGTCAAGTCAACCTCTTAACACCGAACAACCTGCTACTTGAGAAATCAAATCAATAGCACAATCACAATGAACCAGGAAAGTCCAGTTTTAATTTTTGAATAAATGCGACCTCTCCCCTTTCCTGACTAACCGCTCCCCTCCTATTCCGATGATGCTGATTTCGGCTATCTGGTTAGTCATTTTCACAGTATATTAGCTAGAGAATCCAGGTATAACAGTGATTTTTACCAAAAATCAAATTTTAGACGTACATAGGGGCTCAAAGTCAAATTTATGGATATTTTATCAGAACTAGACGTGAGTGCTGGTTCTGGGTGATTCTCAAACTACGTGCAATTTTCGGGTCCTGACATTTCGAAAAATTTAAGTGTTTCTTTTGCTAGGTTTTTGGATGTTTATCACTTAATTGGCCTCCCTCGATGTCTTTCTGATGCCCATTCATTCAAGACAACCCGTTATTCTCTGATAAATTCAAATTTGATAGGAGTCATAACAATAACGTGGAAGTTTCGGTCACGACAATGACAATTTTCTTATGTTTTCAGCTACTTGAAAATAACAATTCTTGTGGGTTTTAAAAATGCAACGTGATACGGCCCTTCCAAGAGGGTAAGTGGGTAGAAAGAAAATTTTGGGATCAAACGTTATAGATGAGCAACTAGAGCCATTAAAATGACATTGAATAAACACGCTAACCTGTTTTCAGAGGTTCTCGCTCGATTAGAAAACACACCACCGACCGCTTAGGGCGACTCAAAAGTCTACCAGCTTGCTTATTACCACCAAAACAAGAACTTCCTCGAAAATCCCATTTCATTCACTCAGGAACACAATCTTTTTGGGCCATGACAATGATCCTAGACTGATGTGACCTGAATAAAGTGCGGTGTTAGACCATTAAAAACTTGAACTAGGGGTTGAAAAACCATTGACATCTGCTCTTCAGATGTAATTAAAGACAAGAGAAGTTGCACGTAATTTTAAATCTTAGGTAGAATATTCGAAAAACCAACTCGAAATTGCCGAATTTCGATACAGTTGCAAGTCATGACAATGACAAATCAGGGTTTCTCAATCCTAAAAAAACATGGAAATCATATTAGCTTCCAAGGGTTTTCTATTGGTCAATGCAGTACTCAATTAATGTATGCAGATAAGGGGAAAAGTTGAAAGTCAGACGATTACTCGGATTTGCCCGTAGTTTGAGAATGACCCTTCCAGGATGTCCACCTATGCAACATAGCCCCCAAACGGGGCAACAACAATATTTTTAGCTCTTATCAAGGGAATAAATCTAGAGTTTTCCGAGCCAAATCTCGACGTGAGTCGGTAGATCTGCAAAGAAGCCCCGGCTTCCCCCGAGATGGAAATGGTTTGTTCTCTCTCCAGACATGTTAAATCAAAGACTATTACAAATATCACTAGCCCTTAGCTGACCCTCTGGTCTACGGGCTCCAGAGGGGGTAATTCCGGAAGAGTATAGAGAATTTCAAACGATGACCTTTGCCACAGGCTACTGGAGACTCCAGACCCATTCACCACACACACGAGGCCCGAACTGAAGAAATTTAGGTGGCTGTTTTAAGTTACCTTGCTACATGTCACTCAACTGTATCCATTTCAACTTCCTTGCTGAAATGCAGTATATTGCACCATCGCAGGTTATTAGCTTGTGTTAAATAATGAGGGACTAGTCAAGTTCATCACGCTCATCCAGTGAGTCATTCTTTCTTGCTCCTAGAATTCAGTTATAAGGTGTGGATGGAAACTGGCAGCTGAAGGATCTTTGTGGAGCCTTGAAGCGCCGAACGTAGATAATGTTTGTACCACAGTCTATGTCTAATGAACATAGATGAGTGATTTACGTAGAAATGGTGTCTAACGTTTTATAAAATTCTTTTTGTAATAACTTGCAACGTTTTCCCTTCTTCTGCTGCCTTCACCACTGCAGCCACATTTGAGAAACCGAATAAAGAGATTTTAGTGTCAGTCAGTTTTAATCAAAGCGACATTTTCATCACAAAATTATAAGGGTTTGATTTTTAGTCGGATTCTACGTATTCCTATCTTTAACGTCGAAATTATTTTTATGTCATTTAGCAACTTGAACGAATTTCAGTGACCAAAACGGAAGAAAATGTCGTTTCTGATAACTGTATAGCCATTACAATTACTCAATACCCAAGAGCCAAGTTTAATAAAGAAAACGAATAAATACGAAATGGGAAGTTTACATTTTTATGAAAAGAAAAAGCTGAATAAAGAAGTTTAAATTTGTCCGGATCAGGTTTTTGTTATCTTTTATTATTCCATAAAACGTAAAATGAAAATGGTGAAAATATTTTTACTACTTCGACTATAAGTCATCCGACACAGTAAACATTTTATGATGAAAGATTGATAGCATAGTCATGAAATACGGCGATTCTAAAAACTTGAACATTTTCTATTTTTCTTACACCATATTGTGAGTTTGCATTTGATCAGATCATTACTATTATGAAGAAAAAAACGCTTCAAATGATTACAGAAAGGTTTATTATTTCTACATTAGAAGAACGCTTCTACGGAAATCACTGATCTATTTATAATGAACGTATTCAGTAGTATATTTTCTAAACTCGGAGCCTCGATCTCGATGTATTGTCCGCTCTAGACAGAAAAGAATCGCATTTATGTATCAGCAAGTTAGTCCGTTTTAGAACTGAACTACCACAAGGTCTTTTCGCTGACTACGGATATCGATACTTTGTGATTGACTTCTAGATCTCCGAAGACAGTTGAATGAATTTCATCTCAGGCCTAACTCCGTGAACACTAACTATTACTTGTACTTAGTAAATGAAGTCAGGACCTACAGCTCAAGAAACCCTGATCACCAGACCATGGGTTCAAACCATATCATTTAACAAGTTACCTTCGAAAGCCCTGGATTCACCAAGCTACCATTCAAACATCTTTCTTTCTGGGCTCATTCGAACAGAATAGCTTTTGGGCTCACTGACCATGCCTCCACTGGTAAACGGCGAAGAAATCCACGTGTGGAACAAGAGAAATAAAACGAGGTCGGATAAAACATCTACGGTTCCCTTGTGCTACAATTACATTACAGCCTTGAAAAAGAGCTATGTAACTGGATTTCAAAAAGAATTCAACAAAGGAAAGGAAAGGAATGAAACAGAAGTTGACAACCATTCCATCAGCTGACGCGAACCTCACATGATACTAGTTGATTTTCATCATGTCGATGGATGTACACATTCAAATTTGTGTTTACATTGTTTTTTCTGTCGAAGTTCTAGCCCGTCTAACAATAACGAACATAATTCGAAAGTTACCATTATTGAAATTTGTTTAAATTACATCCCTTCGATTTTTCTCTTTTGGGTTGGCTAGCCCAACATTTGTTGCTGCATTTTTGGTTTATTATTCAATAATAAACCATTGTAATATCTCTGGAAAAAAAAATTCTAACCCCCCCTGAAAATTTCATGGTTTACGTTTCAAAGGGTGTAGAATCCGAATCTGCAATAACAAATTTTCCGTCCGTCCGCCGTACGCACGATATCTCCAAAACGGCTGGAGCAAAAAATCTGAAATTTTCAGGAAAAATCCATCTTGGTCCGACGACGCCCCAATTCTTGAGCCAGCTCTCTCACTCAATTTAAAGTGCCCTTTAAGGGCTGTAAAAGTTTTGTAAAATCCCTGAAAACCTTAAAACTAGTCGAATCGGCCTAAATATTTTCCTAGTAGAAGAACATACCATGAGGAATCGAATGAGCCCTTCCCCACGTCCGTAGGTCAAACCATTCCCGATGTATAGCCCGATTTATGGTGCCAACATTTGCGTTTTTTCGTTTATTATTGTTTGTTTGTAACCTAGTGATGTCCGGCCGATAGCGTCGAGTTGTAGTGAATGTGAATACTGGAGTGATAGCCGACGTGAATACTTGTAGTGTACTTAGTAGCCGATACACGGGTTGAAGCATTCTGATATGCATGAAACGCTGATAATATATAGGTAAATATTATTCAATATTATTACTGGGGTTTATTATTCAATATTATTACTGGGGTAAATGAGTATTCTTTCACTGGGGTTTATTATTCAATTGGCTTGCGTTCATGATTTGAATCTTACTAAGCTTCGGAGTGTGCGTGTTTTACAGGTGATAGAGCGATTATTGAATTTCAGGAGATATGCATAGACCACGTAAATCGGTTCTCATCCAAAACACCTATTTGGATTGATCAGTTGATGATATTTGGGGGCCCTCTACATCTGTCTACCTTTGGCTACATCGTTTAAATTTGGATTTGGGGAAGTTTTAACGCAATACGAGTGCCAAAGGACTTGATAAATTATAGATGTTTTTAGAGGGGGGGGGGGGGGGGGCATTTGAGCTCGATCGGACCTCTAGAACGTGTGAAAACGATGCTTCGTAGGTTTTATGAGCAGATTATATTGATTTGGGAACCATCTACTCCTAGCCCACACATTGCCTCAACATTTCATCGAGATCGGATGAAAGTTGCATAATTGAAGTTGCTACAATAATCTGTGGATAGACAGATAGGCAAGAAACGAATCTGGTTCAGAGTCGTCTCAAATCCAAAACGCCAGAGAAAATGTCATATCCTGAAAAATATCATATCCTGAAAGTGATAACAAAGCTTCTTGGAATCAATAGAATGTAAACACAAATGTAAAAGTGTACTTCCTTCAACGTAGTGAAAATCAACTAGTACCTAATATGTAAGGATCCCATAAGCTAAGACAATTGTCGTCGAATTTCGTTTCAAGAAATTCCTTTTTGAAATCATGTTTCAAAGCTTTTTTTCAAGGCTGGTACGTAATTGTGGTACAAGGGAAGCGTAGATATTTGATTCTACCTCGTTTTATTTCACTTGTTCTACTCATGGATTTCTGCAATTATAACGAATTTTGAAGGTGATTAACTTCTTTTTTGGTTAATTGTTTTTGTCAAGAGGTGTGCAGAAAATGTTTCCTTTGTATGGTTTTATTTGCTAAGAACCTCTAGAATTAGTTTAGAAGCAGTTCTGTACGGTTACTTCAAAGGAAATGACGCTGATAGACCTCTTGCTGAGATTGAACATGTAACTACACACACGAGATGAGTGGGAGTAGGGTTTTAAAACTAGTAATAATGTATCGTACTCATTGGCTACTGTTTATTTCGACTGTTGTTGAGCTCACCTTAATGGTACAAACTGTCCAATAGTATTTTGGTATAACTTTAGCACCATTTCTTTCACTTCGTCCATTATCTTGGCAAGGGAAGATGGTAAGAGTTCTGTGAACGTATTATACATTGAGGAAAGTGTGTCTTGTACGGTATTCTTGATTTTTTTAACAGAGGTTTCCAAATCTCTTGACGCCTTTGTGATTACCCCATCATCGTTGTAGCCGAATGAAAGAAATTTCCTCGAGGCAGAAGTCTGGTGAAATGACGCGAATCCCAATGCGCACAAAAGAATTATCCACTCCTTCATTTCCGCGGTTTATTTCTAGTGGTTAGACACAAAATATAAATAAGGGAACTTTCAACGTTTAAATGATATTAGGAAGAGAACACTGAGCCTCATTACTCTCTCAAAGGTACAGCGGTAATTTGATACATAATACTGACGAAAACGTTTAGCATGCGTCAATTCCGACGGACAAACTGTCGGAAATGAAATCAACCATAAAAGGCGAGTTGAAGATAATAATTTAAAGAATATCATGGCTCAATCGTTTATTCACTGGAGAGTGGTAAGATGAAATAACATGCTAATAAAAGCTGAAAGTAATGATAATAAAGTTTATTCCTTTCGGTGTAAATAAATTTTCATTGGAATCAATGTTCTTTTCCCTCTAATATTTTTGTAGCAGAACAACACTTTTCCTGTAGACGGCCATGTTTTTACAAGGTTCCCTACTCGCTCAAGATCAGCAAAAAAAAGCTCTATTTCGGTGCTTCACATTATTGGTTCCCTTGTTTTCTATGAAGCCGTTTCCAGATTGTGGAAATTTAATCAATTTGCTCATATGCCGTTGCTACCACCTCTGGCGTTCCACACGGTTTCCATGCTTGACTTTTGTGTTTCTATAGTTTAGAATACATCTTCAATTTTTCTTCTATCTTTCTTCTTTTGTTCGGATTTTTCTTTTGTTCGGATTTCGGATGTTTCGGAACTACATTTTGAATGATACTTGCAGGGTCATGGCCTTAATGTTTCTGAGATGTTAGAAGATTCGGGTCCTATTGAGTTGTTATTGGGTGCAGATGTTGCCTTTTCTATGTACACTGGGAATATTCTTAAATTTTCCTCAGGAACCATGGTGGGAGTTGAGACCAAATTAGGATGGACTATTTCCGGTAAAATTCCCCATAAATTTTGCACAACTACTTTAGGGATGCTGACTACTTCTATGCTAGTTGGGGAAATGAATGTGGCTGATCTTTGGAAATTAGAAATACTAGGAATTGAAGATCCCATAGAGAGTAAAAGTAAGGTTGAGTTACAAAAAGTAGTACAACAGAAATTTGCTGAGACATTGAAAGTTGATGAGGAGGGTAGATATGAAGTACGGCTGCCATGGAAGGAGGAACACTCTCCCCTTCCGACAAATTACAATTTAGCCCTCAAACGTATGAATTCGACGTGGAAGAAGCTAGAAAATGATGGATTTATGGCTGACTACAATAACGTTTTCCAAGAGTGGATTGATGAAGGGGTCATAGAAGAGGTGTCAGAACATTCTGAAGAAGGACATTACTTACCTCATCGCCATATCATTAAACTAAACAGTACCACGAAAATTAGGCCTGTATTTGATGCTTCCGCTCGCGAAAAGAACTCCCCTTCTTTAAACATGTGTTTAGAAAAGGGTTGTAACCTCATTGAACAGATAACACCGCTTTTACACAGATTTCGTCTCAATAGATTTGGTATCATAGCCGATATTCGACGAGCATTTTTGCAGATTGGGATTTCGCAAAATGATAGGCATTTTTTGAAGTTTTTATGGCGCGATTCTGAAGGTAATGTTAAGGTATATCGCCATAAACGAGTCGTTTTCGGACTCACTTGTAGCCCTTTTTTGTTAGGAGCTGTGATTCAACATCACTTACATGAAATTATTAGTAAAATTGAAATGGGTGAATCAGAATATTCTAAATCAACCATTGAAACACTATTGTCATGTTTTTACGTTGATAATGTTGTGACGAGTCTCGGTTCTATGGATGAAATTGAAAACTTTGTTGCCCAAGCTACATCCGTGATGTCCGACGGAAAATTCGAATTGCGTGGCTGGGAATCAACGGATTCTAATCTGGAGTCTCATACGGAAACTTCGGTGCTTGGTTTATGTTGGGACAGGAAAGACGACACTCTTTGTATCAGTAGTGAGTCACTGAAGCTGCCCAATGACGTAAAAATTACGAAACGAGTCATTGCATCTGCTGCTCACAAGATTTTCGACCCACTTGGTTTGGTTAGTCCTGTCACTCTATATCCGCGACTCTTGATTCAAGAGTTGTGGGGTCTTAAGTTAGAATGGGATGATGAAGTACCTCAACATATTCAGGACTCATTTTTGCGGTGGACAGGAGAAATTGAATATCTACGGCATGTGAAGATTCCTCGTTGGTTACCCAACAAAACAAATGTGTCCCACTGGAGCATTCATACATTCTGCGATGCAAGTGAGACATCGTATGGTGCTGTTGTGTACTTGAGAATAGAAAATTCGGTTAATCAAGCAGTTTCCGTTCAGTTAATTCAATCCAAGGCACGCGTCGCACCTAAGAACACCACTATTCCACGCAAGGAACTACTTGCTGCTATGATTGGAGCTCGACTGTATAATACTGTTCGAAAAACCATCAAGATTGACTGCGAATCGTATTTTTGGAGCGACTCGTCCACAGTCCTTGCTTGGTTGAAACGTGATGAAAACTGGGCTACTTTTGTTTTTAACAGGGTCAAGGAAATTCGAATGTTGACTAATATTGAAAACTGGCATCATGTACCTGGCACTCTCAACCCTGCTGACCTACCCTCTCGTGGTTGTAATGGGAAGGAGTTTGTAGAATCTAGATGGTGGGAGGGGCCAGAATGGCTTTACCAACATCAAGGTCAATGGCCTTCAGTACCTGCAGCATATGATGAAGATTCAATCAGTAAGGAGAGAAGAAAAACCGTTATTACTACCTCCATGGTTGCCACATCAACTAAACAAGTCCTACCCACAGATTGGTACTACCGCTACTTCTCCCAATACCCGAAATTAATTAGGATGATCGCCTGGGTGAAACGATTTTGTAATAATTCAAGATCTGTAGGTTCAGACTATTATGTGAGGAAAAGGGGACCACTTAGTATGGAAGAAATTAACGCTGCTGAGATTCAGGTTCTAAAAATGGTCCAGGGAGAAGTATTTCAAGGAATTACAGATTCAAAGATGAAATCATTGAGCCCCTTTCAAGACTATACGGGACTGATTCGTTTGAAAACGAAAATTTCTAATAGACCGGATAGTGAAGACTTCAGGTACCCGATTTTACTCCCAAAAGGACATCCTGTCGTCACAAGACTAATTCGGAGTATCCATGAACGAGAATGTCATGTTGGGGTACAAGGGCTGCTTGCCATCATTCGTGAAAGATTCTGGATACTCGGTGGGAGGAGAACACTGAAAACTGTGACGACAAGATGCGTCATTTGCAAACGTTTTGAGTCTAAAAAACTCGAAGCACCTATCATTCCATTACCTGTAGATAGAGTCAGAGAAGCTTCGGCATTTGAAGTGGTGGGAGTCGATTTAGCTGGCCCAATTTATTTGAAGAAACAACAGAAAGCATGGATTTGTCTTTTCACCTGTGCTGTAACGAGGGCAGTCCACCTAGAGTTGCTTCTTTCTTTATCAACTGACGACTTCCTACAAGCTCTTCGACGTTTCATTGCACGACGAGGTCGACCAGCCAGAATTTACAGTGACCAGGGTACCAATTTTGTCGGCGCTTTCAATGTGTTACATAAAATTGACTTTTCAAAAGTAATGGAATATTGTGAAGTTCGACAAATATCATGGAAGTTTAATCCTCCAACTGCCGCATGGTGGGGTGGATGGTGGGAGCGACTTATTGGTCTCACAAAACGCCTACTAAGGAAAGTGTTGAGAAGGTCTATTCTTTCCTATTCGGAAATGGCCACGGTACTTTGCGACTGTGAGAGTGTGTTAAATTCCAGACCACTCACATTCATAACTGACGGCGATTCTGAAGCCATACCAATCACACCATCTCTCTTTATCCAGGACATACGAGAAAATGGACTGCCTGAGTTGGATGTCATAGAAAATATTGATCTTAAGAAGACCTGGTTACAACGAATCAAATTAAAAGAAGACTTTAGAGCCAGATTCCGGAATGAATATCTAGGACAACTACAAATGAGGTGCAAGTCTAATAAATATGACAAGATTAAGGTTGGAGATGTCGTCTTGATTGGCAACGACACCGTCAAAAGAATCGACTGGCCTCTTGCTCGAGTCATTGAACTCCTTCCTGGCAAGGATGGCATTACCCACCTAGTACAATTAAAAACAACTACAGGTTCATGTCTAAGACCAATTCAACGATTGTACCCGCTCCTAGAAGCTGAATCCTTTGTTTCTGGAGAAAAAATTGAGGAACTCAAGCAGAAACATTGCACTTCCGTGGAACCGACTGTGACGGCACTTACTCCTGTCAATAACGAAGAAGACAGAATTAACCGTTACCCTAGGAGGACGACAAGAGGAAGAGCCGTGAAGACCCCTCTTCGATTCGTCGATTGATAAGTTTTCATGGAAAGTATTGAAAACTTAGGTGGGAGGATGTTCACAACAAGAGACATCAGTAGTCATTATAAGAAAATGAAGAGCGTTACCAGGGAGACAGGACTAACCAAACCAAGTGGGTCGAAAATCTTGTGAGCAGCAGATGCAATGACTCGTTTCGTAATTTTTACGTCATTGGGCAGCTTCAGTGACTCACTACTGATACAAAGAGTGTCGTCTTTCCTGTCCCAACATAAACCAAGCACCGAAGTTTCCGTATGAGACTCCAGATTAGAATCCGTTGATTCCCAGCCACGCAATTCGAATTTTCCGTCGGACATCACGGATGTAGCTTGGGCAACAAAGTTTTCAATTTCATCCATAGAACCGAGACTCGTCACAACATTATCAACGTAAAAACATGACAATAGTGTTTCAATGGTTGATTTAGAATATTCTGATTCACCCATTTCAATTTTACTAATAATTTCATGTAAGTGATGTTGAATCACAGCTCCTAACAAAAAAGGGCTACAAGTGAGTCCGAAAACGACTCGTTTATGGCGATATACCTTAACATTACCTTCAGAATCGCGCCATAAAAACTTCAAAAAATGCCTATCATTTTGCGAAATCCCAATCTGCAAAAATGCTCGTCGAATATCGGCTATGATACCAAATCTATTGAGACGAAATCTGTGTAAAAGCGGTGTTATCTGTTCAATGAGGTTACAACCCTTTTCTAAACACATGTTTAAAGAAGGGGAGTTCTTTTCGCGAGCGGAAGCATCAAATACAGGCCTAATTTTCGTGGTACTGTTTAGTTTAATGATATGGCGATGAGGTAAGTAATGTCCTTCTTCAGAATGTTCTGACACCTCTTCTATGACCCCTTCATCAATCCACTCTTGGAAAACGTTATTGTAGTCAGCCATAAATCCATCATTTTCTAGCTTCTTCCACGTCGAATTCATACGTTTGAGGGCTAAATTGTAATTTGTCGGAAGGGGAGAGTGTTCCTCCTTCCATGGCAGCCGTACTTCATATCTACCCTCCTCATCAATTTTCAATGTCTCAGCAAATTTCTGTTGTACTACTTTTTGTAACTCAACCTTACTTTTACTCTCTATGGGATCTTCAATTCCTAGTATTTCTAATTTCCAAAGATCAGCCACATTCATTTCCCCAACTAGCATAGAAGTAGTCAGCATCCCTAAAGTAGTTGTGCAAAATTTAAGGGGAATTTTACCGGAAATAGTCCATCCTAATTTGGTCTCAACTCCCACCATGGTTCCTGAGGAAAATTTAAGAATATTCCCAGTGTACATAGAAAAGGCAACATCTGCACCCAATAACAACTCAATAGGACCCGAATCTTCTAACATCTCA
>JAVIWC010000151.1:0-16103 GCA_031894815.1 Creontiades dilutus
TTCACATTTTGCATAGAAATAAAACATGGAAAGAGAGGTAGAAAATGGAAATTTGAAAAAAGAAATTTTGGAAGTTGATACTCAAACCTAACTAGAAAATAGGATTATGAGCTACATCTCAAATTAGATTCAGCACACGAAAAACTCCAGAACCAACCCCTGTCTCCTCGACACCAAACAATAACTTCGTTGACCCCTATAATTTTTGGTTTATTATTCAATTCTTGAGCCAGCTCTCTCACTTAATTTAAAGTGCCCTTTAAGGGGTGTCAAAGCTTTGTAAAATCTCTATAAACCTCAAAAAAGTCAAGGCGGCCTAAATTTGGACTCTTTTTGAATAACGTTCCACGAGGAATCGAATGTGCCCCTCCCCAGGTCCGTAATTTAAACCATTCCCGATGTATGGCCCGATTTATAGTGCCAACATTTGCGTTATTTTGGTTTATTAATGTTTTTGTTTTGATATCAGTAACCTAGTGATGTAGTAATGTGGATACTGGAGTGAACTCCTAAAAGGCTTTGTAGCCGATACACGGGTTGAAGCATTCTGATATGCATGAAACGCTGCAAATTCTTTCACTGGGGTTTATTATTCAATTGGCTTGCGTTCATGATTTGAATTTCTACTAAGATTTGGAGTATGCGTGTTTCACAGGTGATAGAGTGATTATTGAATTTCAGGAGGCACACAAATATGATCAACTGAACAATCCAAATAGGTATTTTGGTTGAGAACGGATTTACGTGCTCTATGAATATCTCCTGAAATTCAATAATCGCTCTATCACCTGTGAAACACGCATACTCCAAATCTTAGTAGAAATTCAAATCATGAATCATTGAATAATAAACCCCAGTGAAAGAATTCGCAGCGTTTTATTGGAACGTGCAAGTATTCTGGCACATCGCTCTACCTTTAATGGCAAAAACCAAAGTTCTCAGATGATCATAGAGGCTCACCATACAATTTTGTGCAAAAATTATAAAGACTGCTCATCACGTATTCAACCATCAATTGAATTGAAGATTTATTAGCTAACTGGAGAAGCTGTTATCACCCCGTCATTGTTATCAGCCCCAAGGAGTTAGCAACAATGATCATATTCAATCAATGTTCATACTGAAGCATTGTAAACAAGTTAGCAAAAGTCTATGGAATGTAGACACTTTGAGCTACTGGTGGTGGTATGTTATATATTTTATTCGCTTGTTACTACATTTAAAGATTGGAAGTTTATTTAAACTGGTAAACGAAACATGTTACCAATAACAGATTGTGAAGGTTTTCGTTTCCGAACTGAGTTAGAGTTGAACGTTCCATTTGGATGCCCGTATTTCTCACATATCGGAGAAAACCAGGAGACCTTGTACCAGAGGGACGTTCTAAAAACTGACTTTTTTCTGTGTTTTCTCTTGCTCATAATAATCAGGTTACGTAACTCCCATTCACAGAAAAAATTTCCCCGAATTCTAGACTTTCCGGTATGAGAAAAACAATGTTTTCACATGACATTTTCTGAAGGAAATGGCTTTTAATGTGGAAAATGATGAGTTTATGCCGTGAAATCGGCCTTTTTCTCATAAAAACCGATTAGCTCCAAAATTGATTAGTATGGCATCGGATTTTATTAATTTTTATTATCGGCAATGAATCAAATGGTGAGACTTGAAAATGAGGAGTAAACCGACAGTTGAACATTTCAGACACTCAGCTGCTTTTCTCGAATAGCCTACCTCTTGTTCGGAAATGTTTGACGTCACCATGTTGATGACGCAATCATTTGATCGGCAACGCGAAATGATTTTCAAATAATGTTGTTTTAGGACGTTCAGAATAACACTGTATGATGGAGACCTTTCAATAATAACCACAAGCGGTTTATAAAAGTATGTGCAAACACAGATTTCCATACATGTCTGGTCGATGAATAGCACAAAGAACTGGGTAAACTCCAAAATAGATTCTTTTGTTTTCAATTGTACTCTGATGATTCCCGATTTACTATAAAACGTCGGGTCGTCTGGAGAGACAGCACATTCGACTCGAAACCTCAGTCAGCTATGAAGTTCGCACTTGTTCTCTTGGTTGTGGCCGTGTTCGGCGCTGCACAGGGAGGAATCATCACAGGCCCTCTGCTGGCTATGTCAAAACCATTCAAGATTGCTGAGGACATTAAAAGCGGCGTTTCTGCTGTTGGCGGGCTAGTTGGACTTGGTGGCTCCAGTTCTGGCGGAGCATCAGCATCAGCTTCTGCTGCTGGCTCAGGTGCTGCTTCTGCTGCTGGCTCAGGTGCTGCTTCTGCTGCTGGCTCAGGTGCTGCTTCTGGTGGCGCTTCAGCTAGTGCATCTGGCAAAGGATCCTCCAGAGGGTATGTTGGTTAATACGTTCACTACTGCCCCGCTAGTATAGCAATCTCACAAGTATAATAGCATACTCTTTTTGCTCTTTTGTTAAAAATCAGCCTTTTTAAATTTATTTTGGGTAGCTGATTGTCAATCCATGTACTATTTCGTAATTACCCCTTAAATCAGATGCAGTATATGCACTGCAATTTGAATCAAAATTATTCTGCTGAAAATAGGAAAAGCCGGTTATAAGTTCACTGAAGTTAAGTGACTTTTGAAGTTCATTTCAATGCTTTGCAGAAATTTATATCCAACCCATTTCGATGTTGAGCGTACATCTCAAATCAGTTTGAAGACCTACTACTTAAAAACCAGTCGAGTACTTGACATTTGCTTGAGAATATTTGTGATTCATTGTAGATTGTATAAAGAAATTTGTTCAAAATCAATCCAACCTTTCAAGTGATATGCATTTTGTGGTGTGGTGT
The DNA here is from genome assembly GCA_031894815.1 of Creontiades dilutus. Lineage (NCBI taxonomy): Eukaryota > Metazoa > Arthropoda > Insecta > Hemiptera > Miridae > Creontiades > Creontiades dilutus. The sequence continues at coordinate 2,835 of JAVIWC010000151.1, forward strand.
GATTTAGCTAGTACAGAGAAGGGTTCGGGGCTGCATTCAATAGGTTTTGTCTAGCGCTTACTTCTACAGGGATATCTGCAACATTATTGGAAGGTTGAGTAACAGCGTATTACATAAAAGCAAAAATGCCACGTAACAGATGGATTTGACTCAATAGAAAGAGTTCAGCGAAGTGCACCTGGTCAGGCAGTATTTAAGTAAAATGGTAGGTCAATCACAAATGAATTGATTTACCTATGTATTAGCCAACTTAGCAGAGGCAACTTAATTCAGTTTTCTAGTGTGCCTATGAGATCTAGCTCAGTACCTATGTTTCGCGTTGTTATTTGAAATTGATTAATAATTCCTAAATGTGTCAACTCATTGCAGAGGTCTTGGAGGCGTCATCGGCAAAGTGAATGGAGCGGTCAGCTCAGCTGTCGGAACGGCCATCGATTCTGCTTCTAAAGTCTCAAGCTCTGCCACCGGCGCGTGGAACAGTGCTGTTGGAAAAATAACTGAGACTATCCAGGCACCCCTTGATGATGGACAAACGCAGTTCAAGGAACTTCAAAGTAAGATTGAAATCGGTGGCTATGTTGCTACATGAAGTATTCATGTTGAGCTAGACAAGTTTTGTATGAAATGTCATACCGATGTTGAAAGATTACAGTTGCGCAGATTTTATAAAGGCAATGAATAAGAACGAGAGTCGTCTTGCTAATTTCATTGACTAATCGAAATGTTATTGAAATCATTCTTGTCCAAGTACCTAATACTTGGTTTTTGTAATTCTCTGTTGTAACTCTTTATCATACCTCCATTCCTCATACATGTAGAAATTAATCGAATAGTCCCAAAACTGTAAATCAGTACAGAGCAGCTTACAAAGAAGTCATGTTATATGAAGGAGGTATGAGCATCCAATTTAGATATATCTACTTATAGGAAGACAAACCTCGTTTTTCAATCTCATTAGGATTTTGAAAATGTTGTCTGCACACTTAACGTTATGACCCCGAAACGGACGTCAGAAATCTATCTGGGAAGAAACAGCATTCTGCTATTCATAATCTTTATCCATGTCTTAGACATAAGAGTGGTTCTTAAAAGTCCTCTGTCAGAGCCACTCCTAGTCGAATTCCTCACCCCGTGCTAAGCCTATTTGGCTGAGTAATGATTATTTTTTCTGATTGAAAAGAGGTTAAATCAATCAATTAGATAGTTTATGTTAGTCTTAAAGGTTAATGTCTCAGTTGATTACCTGACGATGCTTGATTTTACAGACAAACTTGATGAGATACCCGTCGTGGGAACCCTGGCCAAACCTTTGACCACCGCAGGATACGGAAAGTTGTGGCTCGCCAGCTCCGCTGTCGGAGGTCTGGGAAAAGCTGAACAAACGAAGACGAACTTGATCGACTCTGCTGTCCAAGGAGGTCTCTCCGCGGGTAAAGCTGGCGCCAACGCAGTCTTCGGGCTCACATCCAGCTTGGCAGGTGGGGCACAAGAGTCAGAATCTACTGAGACCGACGCTTCTGAATCTACTGAGGAATAGAGCAAGGGGTCCGGAGTGCTTGGAGTACCTGTCACTTTTTGGACGGTAACTAACAAGTGAAGACTCATTTCAAACATTGTGAAACCTCAAGAAATAAACCTCGATAACCGATTTGGTTGTACTGTTTTTCCATATTTATTAATAAACAAGGCCATACTTCAAGAAAACAACTTATTTTTCTTGCTTCGGAGTCTTCCAAAACGGATTTTTTCAAAAAAATAAGCATTCATTTATCATAATGCTTCATCCATACACACTGATCTACTACGGTAATACCAATAATTCTGATGCAACAGTTCCCTTTAAAAATGAAAATACCTCTTCCAAATATTTTTGCGGATAACACCAGGTGAATCAGCGTTGAAAACGATATATAAGGCGCGAATGTATATAGGGTGGTCCACCAACATGAACATCCTTTTATTTTCAAACGAATATTTGAAAATCTAAAAATACGTGTACAATGATTTTTGACAAGGATTCACACAAATCATGAGTACGCACTTTTTGTGTACGTGCGCAGTGTGCGCAGTCTACACTAACTTCCTTATTTCGAAGAGAACCCGGAATATTTTTTATTCCAGATTCGGATTCTACGTCGAATTTCATGAAAATTTGACCCCTCAACTAATTTGTTTGATTGAGCGTAACCGGTTCAGCGAGCACGCAAAGTTGAGCAACCCCAAATTTGTCAAATAGTGGATGATGGTGAACTGTAAAGTGATGCATATGAATTTTCATTGTTTTTTAACACTTATTCTATATCTGATGCTATCCGTTATTTGATTTGACTCAATTTTTGCGGAATAATGAAATTTTGTTTAATCCACAGCGTGAAAAATCATCATTTATGGCGACTTTTGACTCTCAAATTTGATTTTTCAATCACTGAAAAGGTTTCAATCTCCTATTTTTACATTTTTCAACCAGACCTTGAAAATTAATCCACGTAACAATCTGAAAACAGGCGTTTAGAATTAAAAAACGGACGCGAAATAAACAAATTTTGGTGACCTCATGACTATTCAATTTTGATAAAAATTTTACATGGCAACCTCATACCAATTCGCTGGAGAAGTAAAAAAAATATTTTCCTCGATGTTGAAGATGGTAACGAATTTGAATTGTTCAAATGGTGGAGAGGAACTATGGCAAATGAAGCTGGAAACTGACTTTGAGATTAATAACCATTCCCCGTTTGAAAATAGAACTTGTTCAAACTCCAGACAATGTGGCAAATATGCCAATTTGCAGAATTCTGATCTCCCACATTTACTGTTTCGTTGTACGCTGTATCAAAGAATTTCTATGAAGAGTAGAGCTACTGCAACTTTAAAAATGAAAATACCTCTTCCAAATATTTTTGCCGATAACACCATGTGAATCAGTGTTGAAAACGATATATTAGGTTCGCGACTGTAGCAGGGTGGAACCACCTGACATGTAAACACTTTTATTTTCAATTACAAACGAATATTTGAAAATCCAAAAAATACGTGTGAATGATTTTTGACATTTTTGAGGATTCACACAAATCATGATTGCGCACTTTTGCGTACGTGCGCAGTGTGCGCAGTCTACACTAACTTCCTTATTCCGAAGATAAACCCGGAATATTTTTATTCCAAAGATTCGGATTCTACGTCGAAATTTCATGAAAATTTGATCTCTCAAACAATTGTTTTGATTGGGCACAACTGGTTCAGAGTGCACGCAAAGTTGAGCAACCCCAAATTTGTCAAATAGTGGATGATGGTGAACTGTAAAGTGATGCATATGAATTTTCATTGTTTTTTAACACGTGATGCTATCCGTTATTTGATTTGACTCAATTTTTGCGGAATAATGACCTAATTTTGTTTAATTCGCCTGAAAAATCATCATTTATGGCGACTTTTGACTCTCAAATTAAGATGATTTTTCACTTGATCTCTGAAGAAGGTTTCAATCTCCTATTTTTACATTTTTCAACCAGACCTTGAAAATTAATCCACGTAACAATCTGCAAACAGGCGTTTAGAATTTAAAAACGGACGCGAAATAAACAAATTTTGGTGACCTAATGACTATTCAATTTTGATAAAAATCTTACATGGCAACCTCATACCAATTCGCTGGAGAAGTAAAAAAAAATATTTCCTCGTGTTGAAGATGGTAACGAATTTGAATTGGGGAAAGGACCGCTATTTTATCAAGCTACAACGACAGCTGTTCCAGATTAACGGACTATATTTTATGGAAACTAGTGATTCAAATTTCCAGACAACGCAAATATATGCAATTTCAACAGAATCTTGATACCAACCGATAAACCTGGGTTTCCGAAATGATCTCAGATAGATATTTATAGAAACTTTGCTCGTTCAACAGCCCCAGGATGTCCAACATTAGTAGATAGGCTCTGCACTTATTTGCTGGCTTTGGAGGATGAAGGTCCGTTCATATTGACCTGTGCAGAATTTACTAGAAATCTCGGCTGTTTACCCAAGGAACCCAAGTACTTCTGTATTTAATGACAAATTCTACAGCTTCCTAACACTAAGTAGCCGGAAGTGGAAGTCATCTTCACTGATGGATCAAATTCCGGCCATTTAGTCGGATGTAAATTTTACGCAGTACTGACAGATTACAGTGAGAAATTCAAACTCCCTTTTACGTCATGATCCTTCAATGCTGAAATGAGCTAAATGATTATTGCGATTTTAAAAGCTGTAGTTGCATCAATCATGAGAACATTAATGTCGGACCATATGATTCGGAGATGAGTCTGATATCTAAGCGAAAATAAGGATTTGAACGTCACTAATGATATACCAGGCTGTATTCCCAACGAATAGAGAGAATAAACTCAGATATAGGTCGAATTGGTTACAATACAAAGTTGCAATACTGATTGGGCCCGGGACAGAATTACTACACCTGATAAGAGACAAAAGAGAAGGATAGCTGAATACGAAAATCTCAGTTGTTTCTTTTTTTTTAAGCTGCTTCTTTGGTTCATAGCATAGCTGGAAGGAATGATCAAGGATCCCAGACTGCCATGGGGAGCTCAATGAAGGGAGCAGACAAAATGAGCAAGGTATTTCGGCAACTGAATGTGCTTTGGGAATCGGTTTAATATCTTCTCTGCTGCTGCAACCTCTACTGCTGTTGCCAAAACCTACGATATATATTTTTTAATCTTATAAAATTGTTACAGATTCATTCCTATGGTTGTCAGTAGATTTCGATGACATTTCCAAGGAATGTGCGGGTTATGCTGTAGATGGTCTCCTATGAGTTTTATTATCCACAAATCAATGTAGAGTGAATTTAACGTTAGCGCATGGGGAAGCTGATGTGTCAGTCTGCTCAAGTGCTAAAGCGAAATCCACTCACCATCACCTTTCTGCTTCCAATTTCATCAGAATCGAGTAATGTAAAACGGAAAAGTAAGCGTATTAAACGGAAACACGGTTACTTACATAGAGAAAAAGGAATTGAAACAATAATTTCATTTTCTTCTGGAGGATTCCGAAACGAGAAAAAGTAAGTTTCGTCTTGAAGAATGCGCTTGAATTTTAATAAATATGGAAAAACATTACAAACAAATCGGTTATCAGCATTTATTTCATGAGTTTTCACTATGTTTGAAATCAGTCATCACTTATTAGTTAGCGTCCAAAAAGGGATACTCCGAACACTCCAGACCCCTTGCTCTTGGCAGATCCTGAAGCTTTGGCCTCAGTAGATCCTGAAGCTTTGGCCTCAGCTGCGCCTGACCCTTGTGCCCCACCTGCTAAGCTGGATGTGAGCCCGAAGGCTGCGTTGGCTCCAGCTTTACCCGCAGAGAGACCGCCTTGGACACCAGAGTTGATCAAGTTCATCTTCGTTTGTTCAGCTTTTCCCAGACCTCCGACAGCGGTGCTTGCTACCCACAACTTTCCATATCCAGCGGTGGTCAAAGGTTTGGCTAGGGTTCCAACGACGGGGATCTCATCAAGCTTGTCTGGAAGATCAAACATCGTCAGGTTATCAACAAGGATATTAACCGTTGAAACTAACAAAAACTGTCCAATTGATTTAACCTCTTTTCCATCAGAATGGAACTGGTACAAAACCAACACATGGGGAAAAAATAATCATTACTCGACCAAATAGGGTTAGAACGGAGTGAGTTATTCGACTAGGAGTGACTCTGACAAACTATTACTATGTGTCAGAATGCTGTTTCTTCCCAACTAGGTTTCTGATGTCCGTTTCGGGATCATAACCGTTAGGTGTTCACCCCCAACTGATTCACATTCAGACGACATTTTCCTAATGAGATTAAAACAACGAGGTTCGTCTTCGAGTAAGTAGATACATCTAAATTGGATGATCATACCTTCTTGAGCCGAGCTTGAAACTCAGCCGACTTCATACAAAACTTGTCTAGTTCAACATGAATACTTCATGTAGCAACATAGCCACCGATTTCAATCTTACTTTGAAGTTCCTTGAACTGCGTTTGTCCATCATCAAGGGGTGCCTGGATAGTCTCAGTTATTTTTCCAACAGCACTGTTCCATGCGCCGGTGGCAGAGCTAGAGACTTTAGAAGCAGAATCGATGGCCGTTCCGACAGCTGAGCTGACCGCTCCATTCACTTTGCCGATGACGCCTCCAAGACCTCTGCAATGAGTTGACAGATTTCCAAATTCTTTACCAATTTTAACTGATAACATGAAACATACCTAGGTACTGAGCTAGCCATGTAAGATCGGCTGATACATTGGTAAATCAATATATTTGTGATTGACAAAACATTTTACTTAAACACTATCTGACCAGATACGCTTCTCTGCACTCTTTTTATTGTGTCAAATCATCTATTACTAGGCAATTTTGCTTTTACTAATTTATTTAATACGCTGTTCCTCAACCTCCCAATAACGTTGCATGTATCCCCGTAGAAGTAAGTGCTAGACAAAACCTGTTGAATGTAGCCCCGAATCCTTTTGGTGCTGGCTACAACGATTCAGCTTTTAAACAATATAATCGAACAGATTTTTTCCGGTAAACTCAATGACCAATCACAAAAATGGCGAAACGAAATCCACTATTTATTCTACCGCAAACCGATTTGGTAGTAATGTTTAAATATATACATTAACACCCGATCTCGAAATAAAGGGAATATGAATTTCAACTAAGTATTGAAATTGACTTCTACAGTCAGTAAACTCAGTAAATTGGTGGTTATCAACCGAACAATTTTGCCTATCTTCAACAGAATAAATTAGATTAAAATTGGAGTACATATATTTCATCCAATTTATACATTAATTACAATAGATTGACTTTTAGAGACTGATTTGTAACATAAAGAGAGCGCAATTATACTTGTGAGATTGCTATACTAGTGGGGCAGCAGTGAACGTATTAACCAACATACCCGCTGGAGGATCCTTTGCTGGATGCATCGGCCGAAGCGCCACTAGAAGCTGAGCCAGCAGCAGAAGCAGCACCTGAGCCAGCAGCAGAAGCAGCACCTGAGCCAGCAGCAGAAGCTGATGCTGATGCTCCTCCAGAACTGGAGCCACCGAGTCCAACTAGCCCGCCAACAGCAGAAACGCCGCTTTTAATGTCTTCAGCAATCTTGATCGGTTTTAACATAGTAAGCAGAGGGCCTGAGATGATTCCTCCCTGTACAGCGCCGAAGGCCGCCACAACCAAGAGAACAAGTGCGAACTTCATAGCTGACTGAGGTTTCGAGTCGAATGTACCTTCTCCGGCGCCGACCGGACCTTTTATAGTAAATTCGAAATCAACCGAATGCAATTGAAAACAAGTGAATCTATTTGGAGTTTACCCACTTCTTTATTGCCGTTCATAGAATAGGAACGTATGCAAATCAATGTTTAAACATACTTCCATGAACCGCATGTGTAATCATTCGCTCTTGTGGTTATTATTGAGAGTTCTCCATCGTTTAATTTTATTCTGGACGTCCTAAAACAGCATTCTTTAAAAACCATTCTGCGTTGCCGATCAAATAATTGCGTCATCAATATGGTGACGTCAAACATTGTCGAACAAGAGGTAGACGATTTGAGAGAAACAGCTGAGCTAACAGTTGAAATTTTTACTGAGTGAACAGTTGAAATTTTGAACTGTAGATTGATCCCTTACTTTCATTTTCACCATTTGATTCATCGTTTGAAAAGATGTATAAACTCCAATACCTAAGCCAATCCAATGGCGATGACTAATTTTTTGTAGCACATGAATTCAGGGTGAAAAACGCTGTGTTAACTCACGTTTTTCTGCATTGAAGCGAAATTTCTTCAGCAATGTCATGTGAAAACAATATTTTCCTTGTATACAAAAAAGTTGAAATTCTGGAGAATTTATTTCTGAGAATGGGAGTACTTAACCGGTTTATTATGAGCAAGAGAAAACGTGGAGAAAAGGTTTTTTTAGGACGTCTCTCTATACGATACTCAGTCAGTAGAAGGACGCCTATTAGAATGGTGCAAGGGGTGTAGGTCAACGCATACGTGAGGAAAATAAATTGATGCAAATAAATCCGTTTCAGATTATTCTAAGACCGATATGTGTGTGTCTTTGTGAAAACGAGCGTGTGTACGTGAGACAAATTAATCGGCGCTGTCCAGACTGCAATTCCTGACCAATTTTCATGATTATAATTGTATTAGATCCCAATTTCAGTCTAGTTGAGGGACGAACGTTGGGAATTTTGCTATTGCTGACAGGAAGGGGTAAAAGTCAATCCGCTTAACCGCTGCTCATGCAGCTCCCAGTGCCGATTCTCTTGTATCTCTTTTTAGTTCGATTAAGATCTTTGCTCTAGTTTTGAAATCTAATGTACATCTTTTTAATCGATTTATTTACAAAGTTTAAGGTCTTCCGATCAGTTTCAAGAGCAGTTATGTGCAATGCAGCCCAGGTCACTGGTTATCAGCGGACTCTCTGCGATTATCTGCGGACAGTTGGACTAACTCCTTGGAGCAGGTACTCAGGTACTTCGTTAAACTCATTTTGGGCCTTCCTAGGCACATCCCTAGTTACTTGTTACTAATTGTTTGGAGGATGGAGTTGAGCCGATTTTCTCTTACACACTGCCTCTGGCATGCGGTTAAGCCATAAAGGCCCTCAGAATGCCTGTTGGTAGGTTTCCTTGGGCTGTGGTTGAGCAGATCGTGGTGGCTGAGGTTGGTTGGTTCCATTCGATTCGAGTCCTTGCGCGACGTTTTGGGCTCGAGTTCCCCAAACATGTGAGCAGACTTCATGAATGGCCGCAAGTAGTGCGCAGTGTCGTCCAGAAATTTTGCAAAGATTGGATAGAAGTTATGCGCACCGAAGCCTATGGATCCAGGAACCCTTTATATCCGCATCTAGACTTCATTGAGAGACCAGCCTCTCTGCTCCGTCATGGGGACCAGACCCCACTGTGGGTATTGCACTCGGTCCTGAATCTCAGGGGCTCCCTGCTCTCTCTGGATGATGGAATGTACCTCGGATCTGGCAGTCCTAGAAGGCTGTGCTCCCTGTACTACGACAACGACAATGAGGACGTGGTTCACTTTTTTGGTAGCTGCTCCCTGTTGGGTGAATTCCGTTCTAGTTTCCTCGGTGCCACGCGCATACCCTTGAGCAGAATGGTTGACTTGCTTACAATAGGGAGAACTGGTTGGAAGTGGCAGGTTTTTGTGCTAGTGCTTGGAGATATAGGTCTTCTTTGATTGTGGAATTCAACCGGTAGTGTAAAAAACATAACAGTGTAAAAGTTGGAAAAGTTGAGAACAGAAAAAACAAATGAAAATATTTACACTTATTATTGTTGTCGTTATTGTTACAAACTGTTTTCCCTGTCCTATTTTATTGTAAAAAATTGTGTAGATTAAGCGGATAAGGGACTGTTATATTTGTTATTCAACTAATGCTGCTATAATTATAATTATTTTTTGTATTATTCCGAAACGGCTCGTCACCCGGCAGACGGACAACAAGTCCATGCCGTATACATGTTATTTGTTTAAATTTTGTCAGTTTTCATGAATAAACATGTTTTCTTCTTCTAATTGATTAATGGAAGAGGGTGAAAGGAGGGGGTAATGTTGATAAATCGGTGTCCTCACTAATTTCAAAATGTATTTCGATCTCAAGTTTTGTCAACCTTCTTGTGCAATAATCTTCAGAAAATTAGAATTTGACATCCAGAATGAAATGGCAAGGGGGAGGGGGATGTCTGATCCATTCAAAATCTCCTCACACCTTCTCAGCCGATTTTCTTTTCTATTTGTTAGATACAAAATTTGCGCTAATTTTTAGAAATGTTCTCAAGTGTTCATAATTATTTTCATCGGTGTGATCATTTAAAAACCGGACATAGGGACTTCCCTGTACTGGATTGCGTTACTTGCCAACATGTTTTCATCGTAAGCCCTCAAAATTTCGTTTTCGGACTAATTTCCACCTCCTAGGCCTTGCCTAAATTTTCTTTTTTCTTTTTGCTCCAAGGAGATAGATAATGTTATGCTTTTTCCAATTGTCTTCTCGAAATTTATTTTAGAGAATAGTTTGTTATGGTCATTTTAATGACGTAAGTTCGGAAACAATTAACAAATGTTCAGATTGAGATAACCCGGAAACGAAGCGTCTAAAAAACGTGTAGAAGGAATTTTTCGTTGAAAAAGAGCTCTAGAGCCGAACGTACTATAAGTTTATATGCGTCCCTCTAATAATGAAGAATTCCTTCAGAGGAACGTCCTGAAAACAAAGGCTATGACAATCTTGTTCTTTTATGAGAGAAATAGAGAAAACTTATCACTTTATCCTGCAGCCTCGCGGTCTGATTGTTTTTGTCGAGGACATGAGGTCGAGTCGACTTCAAGAATTAGTGGGAGAATTGATTAATTTTATAATGAGAGCCTAGAGCATTTTCACAATAAAACGTATTGGTGCATATTGGTCCATATGCATGGAGTACAGGGAAGTTTTTGGTGTTTGTATGATCACACTAATAAAAAAATCAAAACTGCTTTAGATTAAAAAAACTAAATCAAACTCTTAATCGAACGAAAAAATGATGAAAATCGGCGGAGAATTCTAGTAGGTATGAACAGCGCTTGAATCGATTGGCAACTATCACGAACGCAAATTCAAGATTTCAGACACTTATTGCACAGGAAAGGTTTATTAGAAAAAAATTCGGATCGCTCAGAATAAATCAGGAGAAAGTAGAGATTTATTATTTCACAAATTTGTAGCGTTTTTAGTTTGAATCAATTTTACATTAAGTGATGTACATCTAACTTGCTATGTGTTGTATGGCTACTTGAAAATGGAACTGAATGTGCGGACTTTTATATTGTAAGACCGCATGCAACACACTTTCCCATTTCCACGTGGTGAATCGAACTCATTTCTGTTATTTGTCTAAGATTCTGAAGCTTCCCTGGAGTCGCCAACCTCTTTTTCGAAAAAGTTTGACGTCATCACTTTCATGACGTAACTCTGTTTCAAAGGATGTCACTGTAGGACGCACAGAATAAAATTATTGGATGGGAGCCTCTCAACAATAATAACAACGGAGAATGATTACAAATGCGGTTTATAGAAGTATAGTTCAAACACAGCTTTGCATACGGACCTAGTCTATGAATGGTGACAAAGAAGTGGGTAAACTCCAAAATAGATTCCTTTGTTTTCAATTGTGTTCGTATGATTTCGGATTTACTATAAAACGTCGAGTCGTCCGGAGAGACAGCACATTCGACTCGAAACCTCAGTCAGCTATGAAGTTCGCACTTGTTCTCTTGATTGTGGCCGTGTTCGGCGCTGCACAGGGAGGAATCATCTCAGGCCCTCTGCTTGCTATGTCAAAACCGATCAAGATTGCTGAAGACATTAAAAGCGGCGTTTCTGCTGTTGGCGGGCTAGTTGGACTTGGTGGCTCCAGTTCTGGCGGAGCATCAGCATCTGCTTCTGCTGCTGGCTCAGGTGCTGCTTCTGCTGCTGGCTCAGCTGCTGCTTCTGGTGGCGCTTCGGCCGATGCATCCAGCAAGGGATCCTCCAGCGGGTATGTTGGTTCCTAAGTTCACGCTGGTCTGCGGGTATAGCAACGTTATTATCCTTATACAGGATGTCCCGAAATGAATGATACAAACTTCAAGGGTCGGTTCTGCAACGAATTTGGAACAACTTTCGACCAATGAATCTTTTTCCCAAAATTTGAATTTTAGACTTCAATTTATTTTCGTGTTTTCCACATTGCTTCACAAACTCTCTTGATATACCACCTAGATTCAAAAATGAGAATACCGTTGCAAATATCCAGGATCTTATCCTCCTCGTTATTCATTCAAATAAAACCATGCATTTTTGTAAAAACTTTCACCCTAAAAGATGTTTTTCGTTGTATGTTCTGTTTGAAAAAATGATCACTTACACAAGAAGAATTAACACTATTAGTTACAAACAAATTTTAGATCGGAAATAAAACTATTTGTCAATATGAAGCATTGAGTGATATTATTATTGATTTGTTCTTGTTTCAAAGATAATTAACGAGAGAAAATTAACAATAAATGTAAATGTTTCACTTCCGTTTATTTCTATTAATATTTTATTTCATTAAAAATATCTTTAATGTATATAATTAATTAATTACCGCATTAATTGTTTTACCGTCGATTGGATAAAATTATATGTACCACACAAGTCAATTTACCGAAGTAAACCGATTGTTCAAGTGAAGTGTAACTCTCACTAGTTAAAAATTTATATTTTTGAAGTAGAGTCGTATGTGGTTCCTTCTTCTCACAACTGAGAGATGCCGTTATCAAACTCTGATCATACACGTCCTGATTACAAAAGAAGAACCCCCCTTCATAAATCTCAGAAAATATATATTTCTTCTCTTCTATTGATTTCGTAACGTTTCAATCTTATTGCATTTCGATAAATTAATGATTTGTTGATAATGGAAAATCTGAAAACTGAGAAAGACCTCAAATTTCTTCCATGGTTTAATTGAGCTGTTCCATTTCGGTCATCACCGGCTCAAGCTTTGTCGCACCTCCTAAGGCACTTTTCCTATTCAGTGGCGATTTCCACTATTCTTGTGTACCGAGAAATGCAGATCAGGTATTGGATGTTTTATGTTGTCAGTTGAAATTGGTAATAAGAAAATGTTTTAACTCATTCCAGAGGTCTTGGAGGCCTCATCGGCAAAGTGAACGGAGCAGTGAGCTCAGCAGTTGGAACGGCCATCGATTCTGCTTCTGAAGTCGCAAGCTCTGCCACCGGCGCGTGGAACAGTGCAGTTGGAACAATAACTGAGACTATCCAGGCTCCTCTGGAAGATGGACAAACGCAATTCAAGGAACTTCAAAGTAAGACCAAAATCAGGGTGGAATAAGATGCTGGATGGAGGTATTAATGTTGAACTGGAATGTTTTGTGTGAAGCCGGTTCAGTCCCTGTAGTACGTACAATCTGAAGTTTACAGATTGTACAATGTGAACTCATGAAGCCGTTCTACGACCACATCTCTTTTGTTAGAGCTACATGGTGTTTCAACCTGTATCCGTGATTCTAAATGTGTTCCTATCCAAGTGATGCGAATTGGTGGTCGGGAAGAGAAATGTTACGGGTCACAACACAATCAAATCAAATACAGTGCTAGCAAACACGTTTCCGAAGTAGGCAAATAGGTACATCGTTGTTTTTGAGACTTACTAGACAA
>JAVIWC010000152.1:0-15838 GCA_031894815.1 Creontiades dilutus
TATCGATGCGACAGCAGGGCAGTCGCAGAGTACGTGTTCAGCTGTCTCCGCTTCTTCGCAACAGAGGCGGCATTCTATTGTCCTGGCCTTACCCATTTTGTTAAGGTGGTACCTTAGAGGACAGTGGCCAGTGAGGAGTCCCACAAGTTTGCGAAGGTCTGTACGCCTCAGTGACAATAGGGAATGTGCGCGTTTCTTTGAGATTGTAAGAAACCGCTTGGCTTGTCTCTGCTTAGGAGTGTCTTGCCAATATGTTGTTCGAGTCTTGTCCTCCCATTTCTGGACCTGTTGAGTTATATAACTCTTGGTAACCCCTAGTAGGGGTTCAGGTCCAATTGGGTTGGACTCTGATGCCTTTTTAGCAAGGCGATCAGCTTCTTCGTTGCCTTCTATTCCTTCATGACCTGGTACCCAAAGCAACGTTAATTTGTTGCCGTGGGCTGCAGCCTTGAGTGAGGTGAGGCAACTCCAAGTCAGCTTTGATGTTGTTGAGAAGGCAGAAATAGCCTTTAATGCTGCCTGGCTGTCTGATAGTATGTAAATTCTCGCACCTTTGAGTCGTTTCCTGGCAATCTCTTGTGCACATATTTCTATAGCATGGGTTTCTGCCTGATAAATGGTGGCTACGTTGCCCAGAGGTTTGGAAAGGGCAAAGTTTGGGCCCCTGATCCCCAGTCCCGCTGCACCATTCATCACAGACCCATCCGTGTACCACACTAGTGAACCTGGCTCAAAATGAGGGAGGCCTCTTTTCCAGAATTCACGATCATTGATGATCACCCTAAAGGGTAGGTCGAAGTTCATTTTTTCCAACATAATGTCGGCAACTGACATAGTCACTGGCTCTGTTTTAATCTTGTCCAGTATTCCTAAGTGACTATCTTTAGATAAGGGTCTGCTGAAACCACCCACGTGCAGCATTCTGATTGCCCCCAGGTAGGCTGTCCTCTGCACATAAATGTGCAGAGGTGTGAGGTCTAAAAGAACCTCTAGTGCCGCAGTGGGTGATGTGTTCATTGCCCCTGTAATGCTAAGGCATGCAAGCCTTTGGAGTTTATTCAACTCCACCTGTGCCACAGACTGGCAGGTTTTTGGCCACCATATGACAGCTGCATATGTGAGCATGGGTCTAGCAATAGCCTTGTACGCCCATGACATCATTTTGGGGGAAAGCCCCCATGTTTTGCCAAGCATCCTATGGCATGACCACAGCGCTTTTGTACCTCTTAAAACTGAGTACTCCAAGTGCTTGTTCCATGTTAATTTCTGGTCAAGTACCACCCCTAGGTACTTAACTTCTTGTGAAAAAGGGATGGTTTGTCCCTGAAGTTTTGGGGGTGTAAGTAATAGTTTCCTTTTGTTGGTAAAGGGAACTACTATGGTTTTCTCGGGGTTCAAATAAAGCCCTTCCTTGGAGCACCATTTCTGGACGATATTGAGGGCGTTTTGTAGTCTTTCTGACACCGTAGAGTCAAATTTGCCTCTCACAATGATGTTTAAATCGTCTGCATAGGCTGTAACTTCATAGCCTTCTTGCGTTAAAATTTCTAATAATTCGTCAACCACCAGCAACCAGAGCATAGGGGATAATACTCCTCCTTGTGGGCATCCCTTATCAGCTAAGATAGTGATGCTTTCATTGCCCTGTGTGGTTGAGATGACGCGGCTTACCAGCATAGCCTTTATCCATTGGATGGTGGGGTCACTGATCCCCTTTTTCTTGGCAGCTTTTTCCACTGCTGAGTAGGTGGTGTTGTCAAAAGCACCACCTATGTCCAGAAAGCCACCCAGGGCTATTTCTTTTGATTGTAAGGCCCTTTCAATCAATGAAACAGTGGCTGAGAGAGCCGTCTCAGTTGATTTGCCCTTTTGATAGGCATGTTGGGCCTTTGCAATTGGGCATGTTGTGAGATGGTCATCTCTGATCATCTGGCCAATGATTTTCTCCATGGCCTTCAGGAGGAAAGAAGTGAGGCTGATAGGTCTCTGCGATTTGGGAGTTGGCGAGGAGCTTTTTCCCGTCTTTGGTATGAACACCACTCTGACTTCTCTCCACATCCTTGGGATATATGCTAGTGAGTAGCTGAGTACATAAGTCTTGATGATAGAAGGCATCAGAAGGTCCAGGCCCTGTTGCAACAGAGCTGGAAAGATGCCATCGACTCCTGGAGACTTATAAGGTTTAAATGATGAGATGGCCCATTTAACCTTGTTGGAAGTAAACATTTTCTTTGCATAATTCAGGATAGTACGACTGGGTAGGCGGATTGTGTTTTCTGCATCCTGAATCGGGGTCAATTGATCCCCTGAGATGACTTTAGAGCCTGGGAAGTGTACTTCCATGAGCAACTCCAGGGTTTCTCTCTGATATCATTTGTGTAACTTCCATCCGCCTTTTGGAGTAATCCAATTTGATTCGGCCTGTCCTTGGAGAGAACTTTCTGTAGTTTGGCCAGAGCAGAGACATCTTTCAATCCTTCACAGAAGTCTCTCCAGGAGGACCGTTTTGCTCTTCTCAGGGAAGCGGTATATTTGGAGTGGTATCTTTTATATAAGTCCCATGCACCAGTACGCTTTGCCTTGTTGAAGAACCTCCTCGCTAAGGAACGAAGTTTCTTTAACTCATCGTTCCACCATGGAGCATCTCGATTGCTCCTCTTGGTTTTAAGCTGGCAACTTTCTTCATATGCTTTCATGATTGCCGCTTGCATCTGCCTTGCTAGGATATCAAGTTCCTCAGGCGTGCTTATTTGTAAGTTGAGTCCTTCCAGTTCATGTCTGAGGATCTCTCGAAAAAGTACCCAATCAGTTTTCTTTGGGTTACGGTATGTTTCCATGATTTGCTGGTGGAAATCAAGGTTGAACATGATATACCTGTGATCAGATAAGGAGATCTCATTTGATACATGCCAGTGTGTGATACGATCGGCCACAAACGAGCTAGACAGAGTGAGGTCAATGACCTCTTTCCTAGTTCTAGTGACAAAAGTAGGTTCAACCCCTTTATTTAAAACCATCACCTGGCATGCTGAAAAGAAGTCTAATAGAGACTCACCTCTAGGATTTGTGTTGGTGCTTCCCCACACAAGATGGTGGGCGTTTGCATCACAGCCAATAAGGTAGTGCAGATTCTTCTCCTTGCAGTGTTCTACCAGACGTTTGACTTCTGGTGGAGGCGCCTCATTCACCTCTCCGGGGAAGTAGGCTGAAGCCACCACAATGTGCCTTCTTCCCTGAGGAGTATTCTCCTCTAAAGTCACTGCTACTAAATCTCTGGAAATGAAATCTGGCATTGGCATGAATGATACATTTTTATTAATGAGTATTGCTGCTCGGCAGCGTTCTTCATTAGAACAATAGGTCAACTTACCTGTGCTTGAGGGAATTCCTTTTATCTTGCCCTTGCCTGCCCAGGGTTCTTGAATCAGGGCTACATCGAGCTTCCTCCTGGCAAAAACCTCACAGAGGGTGGCAGAGGCCACTTCAGCCCTGTGAAGATTCACCTGGACGAAGCTCAGCCCTGATGTGGAGGTCATCGCCTCTTCTTGCCGCCCTTCTTCTTCCTTTGATATTCCTCCAGAGGGCGGCCTGGCTTCCTACTTCTCTGCCCATGGAGTTCTGGTCTAAAACTCTTCATGGGCTTCTCCTTCTTCTTGCCACCACTTCCTTCGGCTGTTGAGGTTAATAGCCTCTGCTGTGCCGGAGTGTGGGGTTCTTTCCTGGGTTTTCCTGACTGGTGGGAGTTTCCTGGAGTCCTTTGTGCACCAGATTTCGATGGCCCAGGGACGGGTTCAGGCTGTCCAGCAGGTGCCGTATGCATTAGCTCCGGTTCAGCCCGCTGGGAGCCCTCCTCCGGTCCAGGACCCTCTTCGTCAGCGCCGGACTCTGCCTCTGTCTCACCACCAGCAGTCACCTGTTTGCGGCCAGACTTTATCTTTATATTGGCTTGTCCAAACTTGAAATTCACCCTACATGATTCTTTCAGCTTTTTTGCTGAGGCCATGTCCAGGGATAGGGTGAGGATGGCCATGGTTTCACTATTATAGCGATCGAGGACCCTCCAATGGTCGACATTGAGGTTCTTGTTTTGGCTTTTTAAGAGTCCAATTATCCTCTCGTTGTTGTCGCCAGCACTCATAGGGAAATACCCTCTAGCTACCATGGGATGGGGAAGTTCATCCCCTTCCACCACTTTAAGGGTGAAACCCTCTAGGGGTTGACTGGTTGACATGTGGTTTTTTAACCACTCTGCCGTGCCGTCATCTTGGCAGGTAATAGAGAGCCATCCTCTCCGATAGTTGGATTCCTGAAAGACGGGCTGAGGCCCTTTGCCCTCCAGGTCAACTATTGCTTGGAGGATGTCCTCCTGCACCTGCAGCATGTCTCCAAAGCTGAGTAGCTTTTGAGGAAAATTTATGTCTAGGACACCAATCTTCCTCCCAGTGACCGCTGCACTGTATGATTTATTCAAATCCGGGTATTCAGAAGGCTGAGGTTTATGAAAACAAACTCTCTTTTTCTTAAGAGCTGATTTCTGGCTGTCGGGTGTGGTGTTGTTTGAGGATCGACTCCTCTTTCCCTTCTCCTTCTGGTCAGTTGGCATAGGTGTTTTCGCCAGGATTGCAGCCTCTTCTCTGGTCTTTCCTTGCCTCATAAAATAGGCAAACCGCCTCTTCCCTGCACCTCCCAGCCTCTTGTAGTTGGTAAACCATTCCTCTTCAGGCTTTGGGGTATTAGGGGTGTCCTCTTCATTTGTGGCCCCAGGTGAATTCACCTGTTGGTCACCTTGAATGGATGTCGCTGATGCAATGGTAGCACTGCTCTCAGTGACGTCCATAGGTATAGTATTTGTATCGGATGGAGGGCTTTTTAATAGCCTCTCTTCATCCGACACAGTGACATCGTCACATTTTGCTTTTTGGGTTTTATTTTCTGTGTTACAATCCATGAAAAGCTTTTGTTAAGCAGGGTTCAGGTAAGATCCTGAGCTCACCCTGATTGCCCAGGATCAGCAGGTAGTTAAACCGTGAGTGGCCAGCTCTACGGAGTTCGCTACTAGCGACTAAGCACCCCCTTAGCCATGCACCCATCGACGTAGCTGTTCCATCTAGGGTTGGGGACGGGAAAGAGAAAGTAGGATTAGAAAGGAAGTTAGGAAGAGGAAAAGATAGGTAAAGGACTAGGGAGTACAGATTCCCGCCTCATCTGTACACCCACACACCCCTCTCGCTAGTCAGAGATCTCTTTTCAGAGTTTCTCTTTAACAGGCTGCACCACGGGAAGGTGAGAGTAGGAGTTGAGTAGGAGAGGCTATTGGAGACGCCATCTACCCCATTTACACTACCTAAAGCAAGTATCTATGGTAGGGACCGTCCCAATTAAAATTTACTTCTTTACTGTAACAAGAATGTTGTTTAAAATATTATATAATCTATCGATGTAAGAGAGGATTTAATCTATCGGCTTACCTCAAACTTGTCTTCTCAGAGATTTACTATCTTATCTACGTTTATCAAGAACATCATATTTGTTAGGACTGGAAGCTGCTCACTCCAGCCAACCTTGCAACAAGTATGTCGCACTGTTGATTAACGAATTGCTCTTATCGTATTGCGCCCCGATTCTCGCTCTTAAGGTACTGCGGTGGTCTCATTTGTTGAGATACCGTTCAAGTTCCTCAGCACTTTCACATTATTTTATTCTTAACAAAAAGCCCCTTGACAAAAATAGTTGGTGAACATTTAACACCCACCATGTGAGGCATATTCGTCTCTAGGGCTAAGTATCATGTGAAGAAAAGAAGCATGAACATTCATATAGTACCTATTCAGATATGAGGAAGAGCCTAACGCAATCTGTATTCTATCAATGTAATATTCAATCTGGATTCCATTATTCCCAATTTTCCTTAATTGTGATAGATTTTTTGTCTCAAGAATTGTTGATAAAGTAAATTTAAAATAGGAATAATGTTGTGCGTTGCTTGTTACCAACTATTTAGAAGGAATTATTTCCCTTTCTTTTTTTTCCGAGGTGCCCACGGGGGAGTCTATGACGCAGACTGCGTCATTGCGATTCTTGGGGGGGGGGGTTCCAAAACAATTTGGGGGGGGGGGGGGTAAATTTGATTGAAACAGTTGAGCGTGACGACATTCAAAAATAAACTTCACTAAAGAACCTCGAAAAATATACACGTTTTGTCTAAATAGACAATATTGTTGACTGGGTTTGAATTTTTTCCATACCTATTCTGTTAATTTTGGATAAAATAAGGGGTGCTTACCAGTACTTTATATATTTGGGGGGGGGGTGTCATGAAGCTTATCTCATTGGGAAAAATGACCACTAGGTCGAGGTTAATTACTGTTATGAAGAGATGAGTTCAGTTAATGCTGTATTGAAACTTTAAACTCTCGTCCTATAAAATAATTCTAGTTGTTTAAGTAAAAAATTAAGTTTAATATAAACTTAAGAAAATATATTCCATCACCATTCATACCTCCCCAATTAAGCTACGTAAACCGATAATTGAATAACTGCAGATTGCTCTCATAAAATAGAATGTACCAAAGATTGATCTCAATATTCAATTTAATTAATTTTTAATAATTTAATTTTTAAGTCAATTATTAGGTAACCTACGCTTGGGAACGTGGCGAACAACCGTCACAGCTCCTTCTGTTGGTGTGAGACTGCGATGTCACAATTACAAATGGTAGCTGTTATGTCAAGTGCTGTTAATTAATGTGGTTTTTCATTCACCACAGCTATCTGGATTATTTACTTGATGTAAGCAAACTATTCAAAATATAATAATGGATTATGAAAACAATGTTTGGAAAGTGGATGGCAAATGCTAAAAACATGATACCAATAAGCACTTTAACAGACTACGTGTACAAAATCAACATCCTATCAAATTATTGAACTAGCGTTTCTTTAACCAAGTTTAAAAATGAATATGGAACTGTAGATCGTTTAGTTACGATAAGGGCATTGTTAGGGGTAGTTCCTTCAATGGCCAATAAATGATGGTATTACCAAGTTACCTGTTTACCTATGCTGGCCTTTCTTGTGGTTCTTATTCAACGGCACATTGAATGGTGGATGCGGACAGTTTCAGGCGAAGTTGTCTTCAACAGGATTGTCTCGAAACAGTGCAAGGACATGACAAGCCACGCCCGGCAGCGGAGAGCCTGCTCTAGGAAGCGATCTCCAAAGGTCAGAACAGGCGTCCACCGACCGCAACGAGGATACGAGGAAATTTTTCTCCATTCAATAATGCTCTTAGTGATTGACCATAACTTTGAGTTTTTCACTATTAATCTTTGAATTTAATCGGTATTTCAAAAGTACGAGATCAACCATTTGATGTAATTGTTGAATCTTTCAATTCAATTCAAAATAACCTTCATTTTCATCATCATCTGACATGAAAGGTGGAGTCACATAAGAGTAGAAAAATACAAATAATGATACCTAAATAATACTAAAATTAGCAAAGCATCTTATGCTTTATGAGATAAAGAAAAATTGAGCAAACAAGAAATAGGGGAAACAATTCAGCAATACAGTAAAAGTATCACGAGAGAATTATGCATTCAAAAGCTGCAAAATTATAGACATAAAAATAAAATGCTTCGTATTATTGACTCAAAACAAATCAAAATAAATGACACTGGGTAGGGGCGCAAAAACTGAAGAATACAGATAGTAGCTTGTCATCATGCGTCAATAATACAAAGTTCTAAAAAAGCAAACGTTAACAAATATTAGTCGGTATGGATCAGGAATGTAATTCTTCGACACAGGATAGAAGGGCGATTACTAAATTTCAGGAGACATGCATGGAGCACGTAAATCGACCAAAATAATTTGTAACTGTAAATTCTATAATCCTTATCCTGAAACACGCAGACTCCAAAAATGTTCCGATTGAATGAAGCATACTCGTAATAATATTGAAAAACCAGTAATAATATTGAATAAATTTACCTTTAATAAACAGCGACGATCTGCTACAAACATCGGCCGGAATCACTACGTTACAAACAAACAAAATAAACGAAAAAATGCAAATGTTGGCACCGTACATCGGGAATGGTTTGACCTACGGACCAAAAACTAATGGTATGTTCTTCAGATTAAAATATTTGGATTCGACTAGTTTTGAGGCAGGGATTTTACAAAACTTTTGACAGAATACAGATAAAGAATTGGGGCGTCTCGGACCAAGATGGATTTAACTGAAAATCAATTTTTTTGCTCCAGCGTCAATTCGGCAGCGGACGGACGGAAAAATTTTTATTGCAGATTATAACCCTTTGAAACGTAAACCATGAAATTTTTCATTTTTTTTACGATTACAATGGTTTATTATTGAATAATAAACCAAAATTTAGTATATGGATCAGGATGTCATTCTTCGACAAATAAACAAAGATTTCTTATTTTGAGTACGGAAATCACAAATTGATGGAGTCGCTGGAGGTCGATTTCATTTGGACGCCGGATGATCGGTATGGCACATTCTGGGTAGAGAAGGTAAGGGCATAGTTCTTCTCTAGAGCCGGCATAGAGTTGACATTCAAAAAGAACGTGGAAAAGGGTCTGATTAGTATTTAGGTTGCAGTCTTCACAAATTTCTTTTGGGGTCATTTTTAGGCTCTTTTTCCCAATTCTGAGGACTGCACTGTACGAACCCATCATTCTAATTTGAGCAGTTAGTCGTTTGAAGGCAAATGGAACATCCAGCTGAAGGTATTCCTGGCAGCCTGGGCGTGGATAGAAGAGGAATCTATATGAGTCGTTGAATCTTGATTCCGACATACTAGTCAAGTCCTGGTCATTGTTCTTCAAAATTTACGGTGGCTTAACCCAATCTTTCCACACATTTTGTTGGTTTCAACTTCCTCTGTAGTGGACTATAAGTGCTTGAAATGGTGATGTAATAGACACATACTAACATTCTGATTCGGAGAACACCGAAATTCGCAAACTAGTAATAAGATATGTCCGACAAATTGGATTTGGTAAAATTTAGATGAAGCATTATGCTGACCACGGGACTAAAAATACAGTAAAATAGAAGAGAAATCAATTTTTTAAACGTTTTCTTGAAAAAAATGGTTAACACTCTGTAATCCTATCTCAATTTTTAATCTTTTGCGGCGGAGGAGACTATCTTCTCTAAACTTTTCATGAGTTATACTTACCATTTCTTGGAATAACTTGGTTTTGTTCCAACCCGAGAGATAACAGGACGACATTATAAATAGGTTTATCGGACTTTCCCTCAGTGTCAAAATCTCTCGAAGTATCAAATTCACTTCGTGAATTTGGTTATATTACAGAGGCTTACATTGTCAATCGCGTTCAAGCATAATACTTTTTTCTGTTTCTGTAACGAAGTTCTTCAGCAGGATTTAATCAAAATAGCTTAAACAACTTCTATATTTTTAGATCGAAAACATCAACAGCACCAAAGAAAGTCGTAAAATATTAACGACGAAGTGAGTTTGAACATTTATTTCACGAATTTTTTGCTTTCAAACAAATTGAAAGGGGAATATTGCATAGCAAATCTATAAAACGCTGGAGTGAACTTCTACGAGTAAAAGGATTTGTAGCCGATACATGGGTTGAAGCATTCTGATAACCATTTAAAAAAAACGCTACAAATTCTTTCACTGGGGTTTATTATTCAATTGGCTAGCGTTCATGATTTGAATTTCTACTAAGCTTTGGAGTGTGCGTGTTTCACAGGTGATAGAGCGATTTTTGAATTTCAGGAGATATGCATAGAGCACGTAAATCGGTTCTCAAACAAAACACCTATTTGGATTGATGAGTTGACCGTATTTGTGTGCCTCCTGAAATTCAATAACCGCTCTATCACCTGTGAAACACGCACACTCCAAAGCTTAGTATAAATTCAGATCATGAACGCAAGCCAATGGAATAATAAACCCCAGTGGAAGAATTTGCAGAATTTTTTTTGGTTATCAGAATGCTTAGTTTATAACGGCTACAAAACCTTTTGAAAACAGTTCACTCCAGTATCCACATTACTACATCACTACATCACTCCGTCACTAGGTTACTGATATCAACACAAAAACAAAAATAAACCAAAATAACGCGAATGTTGGCACCATAAATCGGACCATAGATCAGGAATGGTTTGACCTACGGACATGGGGAGGCGCTCATTCGGTTCCTCGTGGAGTGTTCTTCAAAAAGAGTACAAGTGTAGGCCGCCTTGACTTTTTTTAGGTTTTTAGGGACTTTACAAAACTTTGACAACTCTTAACCCTTTAGCGGGCAAAAGTCCTCGATTGGGAAAAATTTTTTTTCTTCGTTCCTCATAACTCATAAGAGTTAGGATAACAATGTTTGAACCTTTTTTTGATCAAAATTAAATTTATTTAGGAAATATTGGGGTGGTACACCATATGTACCAGGGTCCACCTGGGACCGCTGTCGATGGGCGTGTTCCTTGGTACACATGTTGTACCAGTATAACTAAAAAGGTTCAAGATTTGTACCTGCCCTTGAATGGGCGTCAAAATATGTCAGTAGTGTGATCCCTTTGCCTTCCAACCTCAAAGGGGGCGCGCCACCAGGTCAGTGGCCCCCACTTTCCTTTTCAACCAGCTCTTCCATTTCGGCGGCAGGGTCTTTTCATTCTTTGATATTAGTAATCGAATCTTCCTGCCAACTGTTATACTATTATTTGGATAAATTTAGCTACGCCTATGGTTCTTTTCCAGGTCCCTAA
Source organism: Creontiades dilutus (assembly GCA_031894815.1). Lineage (NCBI taxonomy): Eukaryota > Metazoa > Arthropoda > Insecta > Hemiptera > Miridae > Creontiades > Creontiades dilutus. The sequence continues at coordinate 10,781 of JAVIWC010000152.1, forward strand.
GTTATTTCAAAATGCGTCTTGGCCAACTAATTTGGTTGGTTATACTAACCAAAACCACGAAACTTCATAAGAGCATTGAGGTGGGAAGAAATGTAAAATCGGAGAGAGGAATGCTGAACATAAATCAAAATTTTACTAAAAACCGTTCTAAAAATCGAAAATTTACAAGGGTAACTTGTTAGGACTGGAATGGGTATTGCTGACTAGGTAATACCACTTATCACATAATCTCATGCAGGTACCTCCGAACGAATGTTCCTAAACCCATGGTAACCCATGGCGGTTTATGAGAACCAACTTTACATTCCTAACCCAAAACATTGAAATCTTCGAAAATGAAATCAGTTACAAAAATACTTTGCCCGTAAAGGAACATGCTGTGAAACCATTACCCTTCCACTTCATACTTCCATAACAACCGAGCGAGTTGATGAAATCCACGTTCAAACTTTTCAATAAAATTGAGAATAGTGATAGAAAAATTACGTACCCTACTCAGACAGGTGCCGTTCTTCTTGTTCTAATAAACGTGAATAAACAAGAGAGACACAGCACAACCTCCCTTTGTAAACACATTCCTAGGCGCACTTTGGTACAGGAGGTGTACCAGTAAAGGGTCATTTTCCCGGTTTTTCGAATTCTGTGTAAAACTTCGAGATGCTAACATTTTTTCCGGTGTTCCGCCACCTGTTGGATACATATGGAACTAAAAGCCCGCCAGGAATTCCATTGCTTCTCTTCTGGTAAAGCACTTGTACCGAGGAACGCCAAAGAGTTAAAGAGCACTTTAAATTAAGTGAGAGAGCTGGCTTAAGAATTGGGGCGTCGTCGGACCAACATGGATTTTTCCTGAAAATTTCAGCTTTTCTGCTTCAGCCGTTTGGGAGAAATCGTGCTTACGGCGTACGGCGGACGGACGGAAAAATTTTTATTGCAGATTCGGATTCTGCACCCTTTGAAACGTAAACCATGCAAATTTTCAGGGGGGGTTAGAATTTTTTTTCAAGAGCGAGTACAATGGTTTATTATTGAATAATAAACCAAAAGCAGCAGTGTTACTTTTCTAATATATCAACAACATTTCTTTTAAGTCAATATTTTCGATTCCAATATTGTTGACTTTCAATAGATGTGTTAGAAAGAAGTATTGAGTCCTGCTGTATTAGTGTTATATAAGTCTAAAATCAAAACCAGCGTTCACCTTGAAATTCCATATGCGGATCAATCATTTCAAATTCCATATGCATGTGCTTGCCATTTGGCGGCGTTCTCCCTTGTCGAACATGATGTCTAAGGTTGGAAGGATCGTATACAACGTGCTATTGGACAGGTAAATTACAGGTCCACCGATGAAAAGTTGTAATACTGTTTTTGGAGAAGCTATTACCTAGCCGATTACCTACAAGGAGTCTGGCCGATGTCATATTAAAACTGCTTACGCACAACTGTGTCTCTTTGCTTCCCAATATAGATGTTGAAGGAGAATCACTCTTGTTCGGAGCCTTCCTGTTCTTCATCTCGTTATATCGGTCGTATAATGAAATCATAACAATCAGTGAATCTACCTAAAATATATTTTGAAGATTATTTTAATGAATTTGTAACAATGATGAGATACAATAGATCACTTACTAGCTCTTCATTCCACAGGTTCTAAGTTACGACGTGCTTGAATACTCAAAAATCTAATTTCATTGCGTGTTTATAAGCTGGTTCGAACAATTGTAGTTCACAGGTGGAACTCACTGCCGTGATATCTAATAATTGGAGTCATTCACTCAAGTTAACGCTGTTTGTCCGGCTAAGGTAGTATGAACCCTTAAAAAGAAAAAAACGGATAAACGCACAAGGTTTTGATAAATTTATTATTTTGAATAAAATGGATACAATTGAAATTAAAAGGTGGAAAACTAGATTAAACTAGTTGTGCAAAAATATCATTGAAAATAATAAAATGAAAGGTTTCGTCATTATGGGAATGACACTCACCCCTCCTACACATACCCATCCTCACACTCATGGCAAGACTCATTGAAGCAATATTTAGAAGCAAAATAGTGCAATGCAGAAGCATTAATTGAGGATACAGTATGTATGTAGTTTACTGCCGAATTTTAATTTACAGTTATTATGACGCCTACACATGGTTAACCACTGATTTGAATACAGTGACATTTAAAAGTTGTTCCCAACTTCTACAACTCCTGGAAAATGTTCAAAATCGAATGCACAATACGAATGGTAGACTAGCTTATGCAAGCGCGTTGTCTATAATTTAATCTTGCCAATTTACAGACGACTATAAAAAAATAAATCCATCTCACACAATGCCTTGAATGAAATTTTATGTGGAGCGAAGAAGTTAAGAGAGTTGATTTGGTGTTACCACTCATAGAAAATGAGCTAAATTTAAGATGAACGTTTAGTCTACATCGGTTGAAAATTATGAAATGCAAAACAGGTTGGTTTTTCATGGAACGATATTTATTTTAATTTCCTTAATGTGAGGGCTGTTAAAGAAATGCAAAACTTGAATTTCCTCTTTGCATGGAACTATGCTTTTTTAACTTTTATTATTGAGGGAAGTTGCCCCAAAGCACACCAACTTGTTTTTTTTTTTTTCAAATGAACAAATGGAAGCTCCAAATTTTTATTTTAGATTTGGATTCAACTTGAGATTTCATAAATAATTTTTTAACCCCTCAACCATTTTTTGTCTCGTCATGTTATTTAAAAGAAGTAATAGAAGTATGTGAATCCAGGTTGAAAAATGTGACCTACGTGATTTTGCGATATTTCAATATCTTTCACACTAAGGAAAATAAAATAAATGTAAATTCGTCAAGAATCCTCTTGTTCAGGCCTGAAACCCAAATTTTCGAAGGATGTTTTAAAACATTAGGAAGGGTAACTGGGATTTAATTCTTTTACGTTCCAAATGTGTTCACAATTTTTCCTCTTTCCAGGCATCCTCGGAAACAATTATAACGGATCGAAAAAATATTTATGGGTACCAGAAATTCAAAATACAGAAAAATGCTGAACTTTAGTTCTCAGTTTTATCTTGTAATGAGATTAAATATTTAGAGGCAAGTGAGTGGCTAGTGAGTGCGTTGTGGTTTAGTCTAGATGAGACTTTCAACTGGGATGATCGAGAAGGTAAAGAGAATGATTCTAGGTATGGTATGATTTCATCGTTCCGCCATTCGGCCTATTTTTCCATAAAAACGCTGCAAATTCTTTCACTGGGGTTTAATATTCAATGGGCTTGAGTGTTTCACAGGTGATAGAACGATTATTGAATTTCAGGAGGCACACAAATATGATCAACTGATCAATCCAAATAGGTATTTTGGTCGAGAACCGATTTAAGTGCTCTATGCATATCTCCAAAGCTAGCAAACACGACACTCCAGAGCTTAGTGTAAATTCACATCATGAACGCAAGCCAATTGAATATTAAACCCCAGTGAAAGAATTTGCAGCGTTTTTTTTTAAATTTTTTTATGGTTATCAGAATCCTACAACCCGTGTATCGGATACAAAGCCTCTTAGGAGTTCACTCCAGTATCCGCATTACTACATCACTACATCACTACTTCACTAGGTTACTGATATCAACACAAGAACAATAATAAACCAAAATAACGCGAATGTTGGCACCATAAATCTGGCCATAGATCGAGAATGGTTTGACCTACGGACCTGGGGAAGGGCTCATTCGATTCCTCAAGGTATGTTCTTCAAAAAGAGTTCAAATTTAGGCCGCTATGACGTTTTTTGAGGTATTTAGGGATTTTACAAAACTTTGACAACTCTTAAAGGGCACTTTAAATCAAGTGAGAGAGCTGGCTCAAGAATTGGGGCGTCGCCGGACCAACATGGATTTTTTCCTGAAAATTTCAGCTTTTTTGCTTCAGCCGTTTGGGAGAAATCGTGAGTACGGCGTACGGCGGACGGACGGAAAATTTTTTATTGCGGATTCGGATTCTACACCCTTTGAAACGTAAACCATGACATTTTCAGGGGGGGGGTTAGAATTTGATTTTCAAGAGCGATTAAAAATGGTTTATTATCGAATAGTAAACCAAAAATACGAAAAGTTGAGAAAGTTGCGAATTACACTAAATGAATGACCAAATTTAAACAGTTCAAGATTGGAGCTTAATGTTCTTCTGTCTCGGCTCGTCATCTTCTCTCCAGGGAGAGAATCCAACGTTGTGCTGATGATTTACGAACAGTTTTTTGTTACTATAAACAGGCAGCACATGTTTGTGCATTACACATCTAATCCGCTGATGTATCAAGACTTATGTAACATCGCATTCTTATGGAAAACGGCTGATTGCAACTCCTAATCCGTACTTTACCAGTTCTCAAACTAAGATATTTATGTAAATATCGTTGAGTAGGTATTTGTTTAGCTGTGGTTGTAAATGAAATCTATGTACATTTTTTAAATCTTAGACACATACACAACTTGATCCTGCCGAATCCCAACATTGACCAACATTGGGTCACGTTAAAATGCCCTTTCCCCTTCATAGAGAGCCTTGCTAGTTCTCGTCTGACATTCTAAATGGTGCATTTACTATTTGGGTTGCCGATCTTCCAAAATCCAAACTACTAGTAGTGTTCAACGTTTTCTTAGGGAAGTGTAAGGTGAAGAAGGTTACACTGGGAAAAGCATGATTTTTCTTTTTGTGTGTTAAACAAACTTGTCTCGTCCCTCGCTTTCCCTCAGAATAACAACTAGATGCCGAATCCACCGGATCTTCGTAACCCGATCGACCCTGCAACAGGGGAGTTGAGTGACACGGAAGAAAGTTTCGCTGCTCCTTAGTTAGTAGTTGCGCTTCCCGGTAATTACAGGTAGGTGCACAGGTGTTGCCTAATTAATTTATTCTGTTCGAACATGCACTCGTTTTTTATACTGTTCCTATGATCCTGGCCTTATTTTAATTTTGACGTTCTATTTTCAGTTTAATTGAATTAACGAATTTCACTCAACTGAAATTATGGGTGAGGTGAATTACAAGGAGTAAGTATCTTTGTTTA